>BPUM01001355.1:0-26270 GCA_020521455.1 Prunus kanzakura | reverse complement strand
AATTTCCTACTATTTATTTAACTTTTTTCAAGATTTTTGCACTAAAAAAAAACCAAAATAATCGGAAGCTGACACCTGGCGCGATCTGAGCGCATCACCTTTCACCACTTGCACAAGTGTACGTCAATACACATGGCCACATCCTTGGTTTTTACCATAAATTCTTATTTTATTGTTTTTTCTTATGAAATTCATAACTAAATACACAAAAATGATAAAAAATGTTCCGAAAATTGATACGAACTCATTGACACTTCATCTTCCTTACTGAATTCCCCATTTCATGGTTATTCATTTTAAAAGACAATTTCGAGCATTCACGGGAGATGCTTGTTGATGTAGGTTGTCTAGGTTAAAGTTAACAACATATATAGCTAGGGTTAAGAGGAAAGTGAGTTATCTAAAGGCATTCAAATTTTTTCTTTATGAAATTGATGATTTCTAGCTTCCCCCAGTTGTATAACGTCACAAGGAGGGCGGAGTAATTTTCGGGGCATTTTTCCAAATTTCCTACTATTTATTTAACTTTTTTCAAGATTTTTGCACTAAAAAAAGCCAAAATAATCGGAAGCTGACACCTGGCGCGATCTGAGCGCATCACCTTTCACCACTTGCACAAGTGTACGTCAATACACATGGCCACATCCTTGGTTTTTACCCTAAATTCTTATTTTATTGTTTTTTCTTATGAAATTCATAACTAAATACACAAAAATGATAAAAATGTTCCGAAAATTGATACGAACTCATTGACACTTCATCTTCCTTACTGAATTCCCCGTTTCATGGTTATTCATTTTAAAAGACAATTTCGAGCATTCACGGGAGATGCTTGTTGATGTAGGTTATCTAGGTTAAAGTTAACAACATATATAGCTAGGGTTAAGAGGAAAGTGAGTTATCTAAAGGCATTCAAATTTTTCTTTATGAAATTGATGATTTCTAGCTTCTCCCAGTTGTATAACGTCACAAGGAGGCCGGAGTAATTTTCGGGGCATTTTTCCAAATTTCCTACTATTTATTTAACTTTTTTCAAGATTTTTGCACTAAAAAAAGCCAAAATAATCGGAAGCTGACACCTGGCGCGATCTGAGCGCATCACCTTTCACCACTTGCACAAGTGTACGTCAATACACATGGCCACATCCTTGGTTTTTACCCTAAATTCTTATTTTATTGTTTTTTCTTATGAAATTCATAACTAAATACACAAAAATGATAAAAATGTTTCAAAAATTGATACGAACTCATTGACACTTCATCTTCCTTACTGAATTCCCTGTTTCATGGTTACGCTATATTAGTATTTTATTATTATTTACCCTACATTATTATTATATTACTTTTTAGCCTCTACATTTGTTAATTATATTTACTCGAAATTATTATTTTTATTGTTATTTTGAGTGAGAATAGACCATTTCTGGTGTTAATCAGTTTCTCTCTTCTTCAATTTGTTAATTTTTTTTTCCTTTATTAGGGTGAAGGGATGTTTTGAAAAATGAAAAGAACAAATTACATTCCAAGTATTGTATAACATCAGAAAAAAGTCCATGAATAACCCATTATTTGTATAGCTTAATTTACTGCATCCAAACATTTCATTCATTCATACAAAATTGACGAATTACTGACGACTGACATAATGGTCCCATAAGATATTTTTACATTGCAAAGCATATTATTTGGTCCCTGTTAGCAATACCACGATCACCCCAACCAACTGAACAGCCGTAGCCGCAATTAGTCAGTCGTATTGGTCGGCTTCTTCCGAGCAGCTTTGACGTGCTTATGCTCACTCATGTCACCACCATCGTCTAGTATCTCTCTCACAGCATTAGGGGATACATAGTCCCAATTATAACTTGTATGAGTAGTTGCCGCTAATGCTCGGAATATTTTCGAATCCTTCGTTGAATGCCATCTCCAGTTCACTATGGTGCTCTTCGCATCGCATATGGTTCATCAAACAACCTTTAATTTCATCATTCATTACTGTATCCAACTCCTCTGCTTTCAACTTCCTTGTATGACTCAACTTCAAGTACTTGTTCTTTTGGGAGAACGCTTTGTTAACTCTAATGTTAAGATCAGCCAGAATGGCCTCGTCTTCAACACATTTCTCGTGCCACGAATTGATCAGTCTGGAATTATAATCTAGCTTGCTACTGACTGCATGTATTGCCTCTAATGGATCATCGGAGTCCCCCTCACTCCCAAATGATGTTGAAAATGGACGGGGTCGGCGAGTACAACGTGGAAATGGAGCCTGCAACTCCAATTTTCATATTCGACTGTGTTGTTGGCGCCTGAAGAGGATGACATGCTTGAATAATCCTATTTGTTTTTAGAGGATGAGGATTGCATACGCAATTTCGTTTGAGGAAGGGGACATAGCTTTGTAGACCAACATACCAAAGCTTGCATGTAGTCAACATATGTACTTTATTTCAATTTTTAAAAAGAGGTGTCAGGTTTTGCTTTTCAAGCATGTCAACCTCATCACCACTGTCAGTGGTTGAAAGAAACTCAATGGAAGTGACATCTAGTTAGTGAACCCAACCACAGTGGTTAGGATTAAACTTAGATTGTATCAGACAAAAAATTAATTTATACATTGTCAACCAAATATTTTTTGGCGGGAACCTTTTTATTGTATTACTATCACATCCTTCATAGAAACTCTCCCTCCACGAAAAACTGACTCCTCCACCGAATCTCTCTCCATCGACTGAAACTCTCTCCTCCACAGAAACTCTCTCCCTCCATAGAATGGATTTACTAACCAAGTTTGATGTCAGCATAATAAACACCCCTCCAAACAAAGACCGCCTTCGACACGCAAGTGAGTCACCAGACAAGCAGTGTCACATTCCTAGACAGAATGACCATTTTGTTGGAAGTTTTGAGTCTGAAAGGGTTCTTGGATTCTGGAAGGAGAGGCATCTTCAACTTGGTGATGAAATCCAAAGGGCAAGGGCACGTTTGGAATTTGTTGAAGGCCAAATTGAAGATGACAAAAGGCAGGCCAATCTGGATAGGGTGAAGTTGCAGCGCATGAAGCGTAGACACAAGCGACTTCGGAGTGTAGCTGTTCAAAAATACAAGAACTCATCTAATGCAGTGGAGTCAAAGAAGCGTGTGATGCAAGCTGGATTCGACTACTTCCGCTCCTATGCAAAACTCGTCGTACCCGAGTTTGATTGGTCATCTATTACCTTTTCCGACGTTAACAAATATACTCACCAAGGGAAGTAACCATTTTGGTTATCGTGTTTGAGCAGAGACAAATCAGTGGAATTGGAATTTTCGTTCAACTCTGCTTCAAACCTATTTTGATGCTTACTATTATGGAAGATTTCAACCTTCATATTTTGATGTCTTTAATGATGAGAACATGTGATGCAACGTGGCCATCTACTTCAGTCATATGTTGCTGCCATGTCCATTTTTGTGTGATCACGTATCAAATTTGGACATGGTTGCATCATATGCAATGTTGCCTTTATTTATTATATGTTAGGGCAAGGTTTATGGAAAAGCATTTGTGACAAGGTTATGTTATTGTTTTTTGTACTGGTTCATCTCCTACTATTGTTTTCTTCCTTTATATTATATGTTTGTGGAATCCCTCAAAGTTAACATATACTGTGAAAAAAATGCAGAGTGAATATATAATCACTTATATAGACTAGGACAAATATTCACTAATATTTTAAAATTGCTTGAGTGGTGTGAGGTTTTTCAAAAAAGTATGGCATTATTTTATGTGATTGGACATGATGGATATTTTGTACTGATTCCCGATGGACTACTTATTGAATACCTGTGACGGTTTCATAACTCTAGACGCAGTTGCGTATGGACGACTTATTGAATACCTCTGACGTGTTCAAAGCTCTAGGCGCAGTTGCAATGATGGCTTCAAAGCAGTGTGCAATTATTATATATGTACATTATTATAACAAAACAAAAACAGATTATGTTACATCCTTATATTTGAAAGGAAACTATTTCTTGTCTTATTACAAATTATATAACGAATATTAAGGAAATATACTTGTTAAAGTGAACAAACATATATACTTAGGGTTAAGAGGAAAGTCAGTTCTCTAAAACAATTTGGATTTTTTCATTGCGAAATGGATGCTTTATAGGTTCCTCTAGTTATATAACGTCACAAGGAGGGCGGAGTAATTTCTGGGGCATTTTTACGATTTTCCGACTATTTATTACAATTTGTTCAAGTTGTTTGCACTAAAAAACCCCAAATAATCGCAAGTGGACACATGGCGCGATCTCAGTGCATACCTTTCACCACTTGCACAAGTGTACGTCAGTTGCAACCAAACATTCTTGCTTTTTACCCTAAATTCTTATTTTATTGTTTTGCCTTACAAAATTCATAACTAAATACACAAAAATGATAAAAAAACTTCCAAAAATTGCTACGAATTCATTGAGGCTTCATCTTCTTACTGATTTCCCCGTTTTGTGGTGACGCTAAATTATTATGATATTGTTCTTTATCCTAAATTATTATTATATGACTTTTTACCTTCTATATTTATTAATTTTATTGACCCTAAATTTTTTTTTCTTCTAATTTTGTTATGCGAAAAGACCATTTCAGGTGCCAATTAGTTTCTCTCTTCTTCAATTTCTTAACTTTTAATTTTTATTAGGGTTAAGGGATGTTTTGAAAAAGTAAATGAAAAAATACATGTCCAACCATTGTATGGCATCAGAAAAAAATTAGTTTAGGATATGATAAGTGGGAAAATGTCTTTTCCAAGCACTGGTGAACAGACAGCTCACTCCATGCACGCCTTTTCGTTTACCAAATATTAAGATTGTAGTTGGCCAAAATATCTATGTCAGTAAAATGTCATATTACCCATCTCTGATGTCAGTAAGCATTCAAGTATACAAATATATATACGTAGATTTATATATAAAACGGTTTATGACTGCACAAACACCAGACAAAATACATTAAAACCCAACATTTGGCCAACGTAGCCAGCCAACGTAGAACTGAAGAGAAGCAAGTCCAGAAAGCATAAAAACCTTAAAAACATACTACAACTAATTATAAGGGTATGGATTCCCTGGCACAACATACACACGCATTACCCTTACAGAATTACAATCAATACACACGCAACCCATTGCGATTAAGTTAAGGCATGGTGAACGGCTTAAAGATTGGGATCTGATATTTGGAATGGTGGCTTGGATAAATCATGACATATTACTTTGCAATAATGTAATACACTTTAAAAAGCCATCAGTCATTGTTCACATATGCAGTCTTCCAATCCCAATTCAATGCAGTTTGGTTAAGGTTATGTAAATGCCGTGAAGGAGTTAGGGCAATATTACAGAGATGTTTGTTTCATTAAATCCAAAAAAAACTTTACACTCTAGATGCACATTCTATGTATGGGAATGGCATGTGCCTAACTTCAAAAACGCATATGCCTATCCATTTACATTTGCCCACGTGCACTAGATTTACAGATCCATTTACTTTTCTCCTCACTAAGCCTCTGCATCTCCATTTCAGATTCTTCATTTTTCTGTCTATGCTCTGCATCCAGCTACTATATACATTTAGCCTAATATGAGAATAAACGTAGCGTAGTATCACACTAATCAAAATGAAAGCATGCATCCGCTATAATAATATTTTGGTTCTAATTGTTGTCCAATAACTTAAACTTAAAATTATGTACAAAAATACACTAAGATTGAGAAAGACGAAGAAGAATTGAGGAGCAGAGGTAGAATTCGAAAAGGAGCCGTGGATCTGTATTGTGTATTTACATGACTTTCAAATTGGAGATTTCCAAAACCAATTTAATCATCCCGTACCTAAACCCATTTCAACCACTATCATGGCATGTAAGCATCACTAAACTGTAATTATGAACTGCACTTGGTCAAGGCCTATGACATACCATGAAAAATACATCGGTTGTTGTCCAGTTCGATATTTGTACAACCTCCAAATCTTGTTGTCGCTTCCGGATGAGATACAACCCCAAATCAATGTGCTGCACATGTTTTTCTGGTCAATCTCATAATCTATGTACATTAAAACAAATGCATAATCAATTAAACTTACATCTCCTGTCAGCCAACCGTCAGCTTTTACGAGGGAAGCGAAGAATTCAATCTCAGCTTCCACGTGGCCAAATTGCATCACTAAACTGTGAATATAACAAAGTTTTAGATCACAACAATTTAAAAATATATACACTAATGCCTTCTATCTCAAAAAACAAGGGACTTACTTTGGGTTATGGCGCCATTCCCAACAAAGTTTCAGCAATTTCACCATATCATCACGCGGAATCGCCTTCATTGGGTCTAACATCTGAAGTCGGGTTGTCTCTGGCACAGTTTTTTTCACCAATTCACTAGCTTCAAGGATCTTCCACATAGCAATAATCCTCTTCCTCTTTCGTAATTGGACCCCTTGTTCCACAGCTTTACTTTTATCATTCAACCAAACGTTCAACTCAGATAGCACAGCTGTAGGTTGATCCAAATCAATATCCCCGAGAGTAAACTCAACAGTTGTCCCCGCTGTGCTCTCGCCAATGTCATCACAAACCAAAACAACTTCATCACCATCTTCCTTACATTCCTTTATTTGCAATTCCTTTTCCTCACTTCTCTTTCTTTTCACTTCCTTGCCCTCCTTTCTTTTTCTTTGCGGATCCTCTCCATCACTGCTTTTTCTTGGCAGTTCCCTTCTGTCACTGCTTTTTGTTTGCAGTTCCTCTCCCTCACTGTTTTTTCTTTTCACTTCCTCTCCCTCACTGCTCTTTCTTTGCAGTTTCTCTCCCTCATTGCCTTTTCTTTTCACTTCCTCTCCCCTACTGCTCTTTCTTTGCAGTTCCTTTCTCTCGTTGCTTCTTCTTTTCACTTCCTCTCCCTCACTGCTCTTTCTTTGCGCTTCCTCTCCCTTGCTGCTTTTTATTTTCACTTGCTCTCCCTCACTTGTTTTCCTTTGCGCTTCCTCTACCTCACTTGTTTTTCTTTGCACTTCACCCCCTTCAATCCCCTCCTCGTCCTTTTCCTCTCCCTCATATCTGTTACTTGGCCCTTCATCCCATTCACTGTCATCCATTTCGTCAGATCCCTTAAATAGATGTGAGATGGCACAACGATTCGTCCTCTCTTTCAGTAAAGCTAGGTCCCTCCTTACTTCCTGCTCAAACTGAGGACCTAAACAGTGGTCCAAAAGTTTTTCCATCCGTATGACCTTTAACTCAAGGACGTCATTTTCCCGCTTTACTTGAAACAACTCGGACCTCAACAAGCTTACCAGCTTGTTCAACTCATCAAGATCAGCACATGAAGAAGGATTTGACTCTGCCGAGACAACAGCAGGGCGATCCTGTGGCCAACTCCAATATGATTGTCTCATTTCCTCTTCACTCGGACGTAGCGCCCGCAACTGAACTGACTGTTTCAGAATACAGACAATATTCATATTCAATCATTCTACTTTATAATTTCATTGAATCTTATAAACAGTTTCAAGGGCTGCAAACCAAACCTCTTTGCTCTGGAAAAAATAATTGTTCAACTTCCTCATCTCGGGCATAGACGTAGTCGTTCTCCATCGCAAAATACGCGGGACAGCTGTTGGATCAACAACCTTGCAGTAATTCAGGTCCACCATTCTAGGAATTAATTCATATACCCAAATCTACACAATTCACAGGACAAAAGTCATTATTTAAGTTTTAAAGTTCACAAAGCATAACTGACATGAACATTATTACCATGTACCTGGAAAGCATACGTGAAACCTTTAAAACTCCACCCACCCCTTTGCACTTCACCATGCTTATGCTTCTTGCCCTTCTCATTTTTCCGGCTTGTTCCCGTTACCTTACTTTTCCCCTTCTCTCTTCCCTCTTCATTTTCAAAGCTTTTCATATACTTTGTTGGTGCAGAAAATAGACTGTCTTGGGTTTTGTCAAACGACACCGAACCCCACGGATACCTGTT
This sequence comes from Prunus kanzakura, assembly GCA_020521455.1. Classification (NCBI taxonomy): domain Eukaryota; kingdom Viridiplantae; phylum Streptophyta; class Magnoliopsida; order Rosales; family Rosaceae; genus Prunus; species Prunus kanzakura. The sequence goes on along the minus strand of BPUM01001355.1, from coordinate 18,239 downwards.
GAACGCATCCAAGTCCTCTACAAGGGTCAGGTAATTTACATTGATGTTCAAATGCTTGTCCCTTCCCAAAACCACTAACTCAGCAAAGTAAACAAGAGCTAGCTTGTAGACGTCATCTCTCTCTTTGCACCTCAGAAATGCTTCTTCTAAAGCATTACATGTAATTCCTTCATCTATAAAATATCTTTTCTGAAGTCTAATTTCAGCACTTTCTCCACTGGAAACTTCAGGCACTTCCCCAAAACGAAGCCCCGAGATCAAACAGAAATCCTGACGAGTAAACTGAGCAACGTCGCACCCTATTAAGAAACTCAGTCCATCCAAGTCTTTCACACCCTGCCCCGCCACTCGACGCAACACAACTCCATGCACAATTTGCCCGCTAAACTGAATCTTGTCTATATTCAGAAGATGGCCAAAGCATGATGTCTTGAATTGTTCTAATTGTTCCGCACTCAACTTCGCTCGAATTGCAGCTAGGGTTGAATTTGCATGTGAGCAGTTGTTCACCCGTGACGCATATGCCTCTGACTCTGGCCATACCAGCTGCACATTGGATCCCATTTCCTAAAATACAAGATGAAATAACCTTAACACATGTACTACCACCACGTATTTGCACAATCATATTGGTATTTAGTATTTACATAACTAGTCAACTAGGCACATTACAAATTTTATGAAGTACATGCGCATAGGGATTACTGATCACAGCCTTTAACATCATCAAAGCAATATGACAAATTTTGTGCAAATACCTGTTAATGCAATGATTCTGTGAATTACAACCAATAGCATGTGTTTTATTTTTGGATACAAACTCCAATCAATGGTTGATGCATGAGTGACTGTGAGTGCAATCTAGGCAAGTTCTGCACTTCACACACATGACAATTATTGTCATCTCATACACAACACAAAATAAATAAATAAATAAGAAAGATAGTGGAAGGAAGCAAAGCAAAGCATCTGCTCTGCTATCTGCTTGCTAAGCCATTGCCACATCCTTCTTTCTTTCTAGCTTTTTCTTCAGTCAGCCACTATGATCATGGATCAACCTTCATTTCAAATGCTTTGCACTTTTATTCATGACTTTATTATTATATCTTCTCATTTTTCACAGGCAAATTTAGCAACAAGGGAAATAATATTTATTTCAAAAAATATATATATTCTAGCGCCAGAGATATGTTATTGACATGTTATTAACATGTTATTGACTTGAGGGTCTCCTCCAATTCAACACCATTATCTTATTCATATCATTATTGATATGTTATCGATATGTTATTGATATGTTATTGACTTGATTTTCATTCATTTTTTAACATATACACAAGCAAAAATTAACATGCAAGTGAAGCACAAGGAAGAGATGCCAAATCCAACAACATTGATGGTACAAATTGGGGAAAACCTTTACTCTAACCCTAAACACAAATTCCATAAATTACTCACCAAATGCTGGTTATTGAACAATCGCAAGGTGTCTGTGCGGGGTCTTTGTGCGGCTTTGCAACACAAATGGAACCTATCACTTCCAACGACTACGGATTCTCTCCTTCCCCTTCCACTGCTTCGCCTCTTCACTGTTTCGGAATCCACGCCTTTGCCCCTTCAACTCAAAATAAATACTTTTTAAGGGTTTAGAGAAAGGAGTTGCGTTCAACCGTTGCCTTCAACCATCGTTTACCGTTGCCTTCAACCATCGTTAACAGTTGCCTTCAACCTTTTCTCAGAGCTTAGCGGTTTCTCAGAGCTATGGGTTTTAGAGCGATGGGTTTTTTCTGTTCAAACTTCGAACTTGCCTCTTTTTTTAATTTTTCGAACCAACTTCAATTCTGGATATTAAATTCGGGTTTGGGTTCCTCACCTACCCGATTGCAAAACTTTATCTCAATTCTCCCTAGCCCTTAGATTGATCTGATGGCTATAAAGTGAACCCCTTATAACTTAACACTTATAAGTTTCCACTCACTATAGAATCGGCCTTAAATCAAGCTATCTTGGGCCTGATTATATTTGAGGCCAAAACGTGGCTGGGCAAATTGTGGGCAGATTCTCCTAATCCAATTTGGATTGTATATCCTAGTATTATTTTATTTTAACCTAGTTTCCTTGTGAGGATTGGGCAGCTGAGTTTTAAGAGGTATTTAAGTTATTTTTCACAACAATTTTGGGACTTCTCTTTTGGCTTTTGAACGCGACTTTTGCTAGGATTTTCAGACTTTTTCCATTCAAGGTGTTTTCGATCTTTATTATTTTAATGAAGAAATTGATTATTTTTATTATGAGCATGCGTAACTAACTCTCTTTTGCTAGGGTGAGGCCACGAGCCTTAGCAAGAATATGTAGTTTCTGTCCAATTTGCTTATGATTATATGCATGCAGATTTCGAATTATTCATCACTGGGTTAAACTATCTAAGTGTCTTGATGCTTGATCACCATTAGGATGTTTAGAAAAGTAATTTGATGCAATTTTCGTCGGAGGTTGGTCCCTGAAATTGACGAAGGCTTCTTGTGATTAATATGTGCAAGTTCACTTAGGATGAATACCACGTCTTAAGGGTTGCATGGTTTATCAAAAGGTTTCACAGAACTTAATGAGTCATGTATGTTTAGATTTGATCTGAATACCACAGAAGGATTGCATGTGTGATATACGCTCTATGTTGGGGATCCAAGTAGGCATATATTAGGATACCTAACGTTTGAAATATGCATGTACAGGTCATAAGTAATTGGGAGAACTATATAGAATTGTTAAGGTGATGGCGGATCCCTAGTGCTTTCTTAATTTGATTTCTAAAAATACAACTGTTTCTCTTGCTCTTAGCTTTAATTTTGCATATTGCCTTATTTTTATTAGTTAAATTCGTTTTAATTTAAGGTCTTCAAATCAAACATCTCAATTTTCTCTTTTACAATAATTAATTAGAATTTGGTTTGCGACGAGTTATTTAATAATCCCTGCGGAGAACGACCTTTCGAGAATCATTTATACTGCAACAACCTTATCATTCTTGCAAGTTTTATAGGAGTTTTAACCCTGTTTGCGCAGGTACTAAAAAGCCTATCAGTACTCATACCGTAACCAAAGAATCCGGGAATGTGGGGGCCATGTTTGTGCTTAGAAATCTCGGCCTATGAGGCCGACCGAAGAAGCAACCTCTCGGCCGAAGCACCTACGTGGAAGAAGAAGGGGCCGAGCGCATCGAGTTGTGGTTCGTTTCTCTCGTAGGATAAAGGTTGAGCCATGAAGGCAAAACCGTCACGGCCATGGCCACGGTGAACATAAACGAAGAAATTAATATACTCGCAAGTACACAACCAAAGTGGAAAAGATCAAGTGGCGTCGCCACGTGGCATCAAGGCCCCATACTTCATTTAATGAAGTAACGCCTTTGACTGCAACAAAGGGCCCACGGTTCGTGTGAGAGCATTTAATGCACAAGAGAAGAGAGGAAGTGATTAAAGTCAGGATATGGCGAGTAAAATCAGGGTGATTAGGTGTAAAAATCTCACGACTTGTAAGATTGAGTCACCAACCACCAGACTAGGGCATTAAATGCTCCTCCAAGGCCCAAGACGCAGAGCCCACCATCAGGGCAGCGGCCGGGATTTATGGGGGTCACACCACCATACTTCACTTCCCCAAACGTCAGTTTGACTACCCACTATCTCTGATCAGCCTCATCATGCAGATTTTCAGCCTAATTGTCTTCTCAGGACCTCCCTTATAAATACCGTGCTCCAACTACGTTTAAAGGGTTAAAACACCAAACACAAGCCTTCCACGGAGCAGACTATATTTTCCTGTCATTTATCTTCTGTCATTTATCTTCTTGTAATGCATTTTCAATACTTTTACTAGCTTTCTTAGGAGTAGTGATAGTTTGTAGGAAAATCCATTCATCAATATATCATACGACCCTTGGTTTTCAAGGCGCCGGAGCACCATCCTTGTTACCTTTTCGTTCATCTCATATATCATATGGCCGTCACAATCCAGCGAGGCACCGGAGCACCACCTCACAATCCCCCACTAGCAACCACCATTAACGGCCTTGTAGCTCAAGCCGTGGACCCGACGGCCGAGATCAATTCCTCTCTCGGCCGCAATTGGTCTGAATAGAAGTTAAACTTAAACAAGCGGGCAACTCATCTTACCATTCACCCCATCATCCTCGAATGCACGGTAGACCACGTACAAACGCACCGCACCAAAGAGGGACGACCCGTGTTGACACAGATCCCCTCGGCCCAGAGCACCAGGCCGTGAGATTCGCGGTGGTCAACAACTAGCAACTTGCATGGTATGTGAAAGTAAATAAACTCCACTATTTTGAACTATCCGCACATCATCTTGTGCCTTGATGTTAAATTTAACACCTTTAATACGATAGCTCCTATATGATGGCACTGCCATGTTTGGACCAGCTGCTAGCCACCTTAAATTTTTTGATACGCCATGATTGTCTCCCTCATTAAGTTCACTTTGAACCTGCAAATTAATCATATCTTAATTCAATCTAACATAGAAAGAAGAAAATTAAAAGTCCAATGAATAACATATACCTTGAAGCATAGCCATTGAATAAAAGTACTATTGTGCTTATCTTGCAGCCACTTTGTTCTCTTTCTAAATTTTGGATAAGCGGTCTTGATGTGGATCATATGTTCCCTACATGACACAAAAAATTCAAGCATTACGGTCCCAAACATATAAGATAAACATAAGGAATAATTTAAAATGGAAACTTAAAGAATAAAACTCATACTCGATATAAGGTAGGACTTCCTCCGTATTCTCCAAGACATATAGATGTGCTTGTTTCAACAGGTCCCGATCAACTATAGCTTGGAAACATCAACCGTCTTTGCACATATAGCATTGAAGAAGAAGCACAAACGAGTTATTGCATACCTTGCAGGCTTCTCCAAAACAGAACGAATTGCCACAGGGAGCAATTGTTACATTAAGGTTTGACAATCATGTGATTTAAGGCCAAGAAGTCTTGAATCTTGTAAAGATACAAGATTTTTTATATTTGAAGAATAACCTTCAGGGACCTTCATACCATAGAAAGAATTGCAAACTGCTCTCTTCTCTACTCTTGACAAATTCCAAGGCCCTAGAGGCAAACGAGTACATCTTTCTCCATACTCGGGTTGCAAATCAGTTTTGACCCCCATGTTCAATAAATCTAACCGAGCAGCAATCCCATCTTTATTTTTTCCAGGGATCTCCAACAATGTACCAATGATACTATCGCAAACATTCTTCTCAATGTGCATAACATCTAGGACATGGCTCACTGGAAGGTATTTCCAATACTCGAGATCAAAGAATTTTGACTTCTTCTTCCAACAAACTATGTCACCATCATTTTCACCTCCACCTCCCCCTTTTTTCAAGCCCCATATGTAATTAATATCTTCAACCATATGCAGCACTTCTTCTCCAGTTAATGGCTCGAGAGGCGTGCCATATTCAGGTTTCCCATTAAAAGCTACATGTTGCCTCCTATATGGATGATTGATTGGTAACCATTTTCTATGCCCAATATAACAAATTTTGTGGCCATTTTTCAACCGGTGACTAGGTGTATCATCGCCGCATATTGGACAAGCTTTATATCCTTTAACAACACAACCAGATAAGTTTCCATAGGCGGGGAAATCATTAATTGTCCACACTAATGCAGCTCTGAGTGTAAAGTATTCTCCTATATGTGCATCATACACTCCTCTAATCCCATCCCACAAAGATTTTAAATCATCAATCAAAGGCTCCAAGTAGACGTCTATATCATTTTGGGGTTGTTTAGGACCGGAAATCGATAAGGTCAACAACATGAACTTTCGTTTCATGCACAGCCATGGTGGGAGATTATATGTAACTAAGATAACTGGCCAGCAACTATATCTGCTACTTAGAGAACTGTGGGGATTGAATCCATCAAATGAAAGAGCCAATCTCAAGTTTCTCAGCTCATTACCAAACTCGGGCCATTTATCATCAACAAGTTTCCAAGACGGGGAATCCGCCGGATGAGACATCTGACCGTCAATTGATTTTCTCGCAGCATGCCAAGTCAAACTCTTAGCTATCTCATGTGATTGAAATATCCTTTTAAACCTTGCAATTGGAGGAAAATACCACACCACCTTCATTGGCACACCCTCTTTCAAGATTGAATCTTTGCCTAGCTTCCACCTTGAGATACCACAAGTAGGACAATTAGTTGAATCTTCATACTCCTTCCTATACAAGATGCAATCATTGGGGCATGTGTGGATTTTCTCATAACTCAGCCCCAATGCACACAAAGTCTTTTTTGCCTCATACATAGAGGCCGGTATTGTATTTCCTTCTGGAAGCAAATCGCCATGAAGTATCAATAATTCCGTAAAACAAACATCACTCATCCCATGTTTTGCCTTCAAATTATACAACTTCACTAATGCTGATAACTTGGTGTACTTTCTACAACCAGGGTACAATGGTTGATCTCCATCCCCAATCACATTAGCAAACTCATAAGGGTCGGATCCAAAATCACCAAAATCATTATCATCCAGCTCTATTTCTTCAGACGTAAAACTGTACCTACTATGGTCATCATCTTCTTCAACATTTCTACTAGCATAGTTGCTTCCCAAGGTTCTCCGTGAAATGTCCAATTCTTATAGCTTTGGTCAACTCCATTAAAGTATAAGTGATCCCTTATAATTCCAACCCCAAACAATTTCAAATTCACACATTTAACACATGGACAACGGATATGTGTTGTAGTTAGAAGATTTTCTACAGAAAATTTCAAATATGCTTCCACCCCTAACTCATATGCCTTCGATCTTCTATCCGAGTGCATCCATGACTTATCCATCTCCGACACTATATCCTATAATCTATAATAAAGTGAAAAGACAAGCAATGACCATCACTATAGCAGATTATATAGGGTTTTAATAGCAAGTAATATATAGTATACAGACGAGGGTTTTTAAACAACAACAGACGTATTGGACATATATGGACGACGGGTTTTCAAAAAACGTCGTCTAATGCTAGCAAAAAACAAAGGCCAGCGAAATTGAACCACGACGGTAGTTAAAAAAACCGTCGTGTAGAAAAATACAGAAACCGTCGTCGTATGCCTAAAAAAGCATTCTACATATAGAAATCCCAGTTTATTTTCAAGAACCCAAAATATATTAAGAACACAACATATACATTAATTTTTATGTTGGGTATTAAGAACACGTATACTAAGCATGAAACCAACGTATACTAAGCATGAAAACATTAAATCCATTCCCGATTCATAATAACAGAGAGTGATTAAAAGATCCGACAACATTAAATCCATTCCCAATTCATGAAAACATTAAACATTAAATCCATGAACCCATACCTCCGACAACATTAAAAGATCACAAAACATATATCTAAAACCCTTTAACATAGAACTGAATATCATTCAATGAATTTACAAGCATGAGATTAGGGTTTGTACTTACAGTTAGGCAGAGCTCACAGCTTATGGCCAACTTGGATTCGACGGAGCCTGGAGAGCCCAACTTTGAATTAGAGTTGAAGTGAGAGAGCAAAATGTTTTAGGTCACATATTATGGCCAACTTGGTTCAGGGTTACAAGTATAAGAGTTAGAGCGAAATTTGAAAATTTTAGGTCGCGGGGAAATTTTTAGAAAGTGCGCTCTTTAAAACATCGACGGAAAACAAAACAATCGTCGTTAAAATTTCAAAATAAACATGACACTTATTACATTAAAGACGTCGTCGTAAATATCCTTACGACGCAAAAACTAAATAACGTCGTTAAAATGTCAACATAAATATGACGCTTATTATACGAAATGCGTCGTGGTAACTCCTTACGACGCAAAAAAAAAAAAAACAACTGACGTATTAGAAACTACGTATATATGTGGGGTTTGGTTTTGCTGGGATTCGAACTCGTGCGCGAATGGGTTTAGGTTTAGGGTGGAATGAACAGAAAATTAAATACACAAATATACCCTAAACCCTAAACCATGATAAATAAAACCTAAATTATATATATTTTTAAAATAATTTTAGAAAAGGGATTTGGGTTTTAGGGCCTAAAATATCTCGTCCATAAAAATGCTAAACCTAAACCCTAAACCCTAATCCCTTTTCTAAAATTATTTAAACCCTAAACCCTAAACCATTAAACTATAAGTGATGTTGTGACTCATCAAAATATTTTTCTTTTTGGTGGTCATTTTAAATTTGTATAACTCAAACTACATTTTTAAAAGCTTAAGGGGGAAGAAAATATCTCAATGACTTCATAGGAGTTGACGTTGCATTTTTTGGATTTATTTTAAATTTATTTTGAATATTTTGAATTAAATAGAATAAAATATTATTACAAAAACCCACAATCCATGTCGGCGTTAAGAAAGTAAAGACGTTGTAAATCGTAATAAACGACTTACGTTTAAAAACCGTCGTCTTTAAAAGAGAAACAATGGCGGGTTTTACACACACACCGACGTACAAACAATATTCCACAACTTAAACTCTTAACTTCTCACCGTCTATAGAACCAAGAGCGTCGTTTGAATAACCTTTTATGTCTCTTTTTAAAAAACTATGACGTTGTTATTTGTGTACAACGTCATTTTAAAGAAACGACAGTTTAGAAAGCGCTCTTCGTAAATCATCGACGGAAAACAAGCAAACCGTCATTAAAAATATAAATAAACATGATGCTTATTACATTAATACCCTAAACCCTAAACCCTAAACCATAAAAAAATAAACCCTAAATTATTATTATTTTTAAAATAATTTTAGAAAAGGGTTTATGGTTTTACGGCCTAATATATATTAACCATAAACCCTAAACCCCAAAAATAAACCTTTATCCCCCTAAACCCTAAACCATAAACCATCAAACTATAAGTGATGTTGTGACACATCAAAACTTTTTTTTTTTGGTGGTCATTTTAAATTTGTATAAATCAAACTGCATTTTTTAAAGCTTAAGGGGGAAGAAAATATCATAATGACTTCATAGGAGTTGACGGTGCATTGATTTATTTTAAATTTATTATGAATATTTTGAATTAAATAGAATAAAATATTATTACAAACACCAACAAATCACGTCGGCACTAAGAAATGAACGACGTTATAAATAGTAATAAACGACTTACGTTTAAAAAAACATTGTCTTTAAAAGAGAAACAATGGCGGGTTTTACACACAAACCGACGTACAACTTGTACACACAAACTAAACTATTAATTTATCGCCGTCTAATTCTCATTACGACGGTATCTATAAAGAGCGTCGTCTGAAAAGTATTTTACGTTTGTTTTGTTTCAAACGATGACGTTGTTATTTGTTACCACGTCAGTTTAAATAAACGACGGTTTAGAAAGTGCCCTTGGGTTTTTCACAACATGAAAACCTCAACAAATTTGGTTCAGCATGAACTTGTTGGCTTCGCAAATCTCACAGCCTGGTGCTCTGGGCCGAGGGGATATGCGTCAACACGTGACGTTCTTATTTTGGATGCGGTGTGGTTGTGCACGGGCATGCTAGCACGGTCTACCGTGCGTTGAGAGAGTGATGCGCTTGGATAAAATGGTTAAGTGGTGTGCCTGTCTGAATTCAACTTCTAATCAAATGATTGTGGCCGAGAGAGGAACTGATCTTGGCCGTCAGGTTCACGGCCTGAGCTACAAGGCTGTTTAGTGGTGGTGTTGATGGGTTTTAGGTGGTGCTCTGGCGTGTTGCTCAGAGAGCGACGATCGTATGATATATGGGGTGGATGAGAAAGTAACAGAGATGGTGCTCCGGCGCCTTGAAGATCAAGGGTCGTATGATATATTGATGAATGGATTTTCCTTACAATCTATCACTACTCCTAAGAAAGCAAGTAAAGGTATTGAAAGTGCATTACAAGAAATGAAAGACAGAAAAATATACTTTGCTCCGTGGGAGGCTTTTGGTTTGGTGTTTGAACCCTTTGAATGTAGTTCGAGCTTGGTATTTATAGGAAGAGCTCTGGAGGAGTAATCGAGGCTGAAAATCTGCATGGTGGAGCCTGATCAGAGCAAGTGGGTAGTCAAATCGTCATTTGGGATCGTGAAGCATGGTGGTGTGAAGGAGATTTGGGGCTCCTTTCTGGTTGCGCGCGACCTTCACTGCGGCCTGTCCAAGGCCGAGGCTGAAGTTTATTCGCCGCATTGCGTGGCCCGGCAATTCGGTCTAATCCTGACGGTCCCACTTTTCCCTTTGTCAACCAACCGGCTCTCGTCATGGAGGGCCGATGTCTCCCAGAACCACGGCGTGGCTGGGATCTCCTTCCAGCTTCAAAAGGGGATGACCTTCCTTACCCTGAGGCCGTGGTTGCGTCGCAACGTGTTCGACGACGATGGAAGGGTCTGGTACGAGGACTTTATCTCGGCCAGATTTATTCGGCCCGTTGAAGAGGCGCTAGGGGGGCTCTGAAGAATATAGATTGGGACCCCCTCCCCCCTAAGTCTAGCAAGGGGAAGAAGGCCTCAGCTGTGCTTTCTTGGCGGAGCACCCCGACTGCGGTCGTGTCCAGAATGACGGCCCCTCCTACAGCCGGAGCAACGGCCATAACTTCCACCGCAACCCCATCGTCCAGAGCGACAGCTGTGGTGGGGGCTCAAGGACCTTGGGGCACAAGACCGTGCCATCCTCTCCGCCGGTTCAACAGAGCGCTACTGTCGGTAAGTATTCTTCTTCCCAAGCTCTTTCTTCGATCTTTCTGAGCCCTGTGGCTAACTTCGTTTTATCCCTTGAAGCCCCAGGCCGCTATTACCAAAGCTGCAGCTGCTGAGGCCGTGCTAGTTGGGGGCGCCGTGGCCGAAGTGGAGGTGCCAGAGCCGCTGAGAAAAAGGCTCCTCCTTATCCTTTCAGAAGGCGAGGACGAGGAGGAAGTCCCTCCTGTGGCTGTGAGTATTTCCCTTTGATTTCTTCTCTTTTTTTCTTCTTCGTTTTTTAGGCTACGTCCCCCCCTTTACATATTCTGATAATCTGCTCCTTTTCCCAGGTCGAGGTGGCGGTCGAGGAGGCAGCCACTACCGAAGTACCGGATGCTGAGGAGGCAGCTACTGCCGAGGCGGCGGTCGAGGAGGCAGCTACTGCCGAGGCGGCGGTCAAGGAGGCAGCCATTGCCGAGGTGGCGGAAATGCTAGATGCTGAGGCAGCAGCTACAGCGGTGCCATCTACTGAGGCGGTGGGCGCAGACACACCAGACGGCGAGTCTATCGTCGTGGAACCAGCGCGGGCTACCCTGGCGGGACCTCCTCCGACGTTTCAGCTATGCCCACCTTGGCCGTCACGGCCTCTACCGAGATATTGCCGGTCATCCCCCGTCGTCCAAGCGGCATTGTGATCCGCTCGGTAAGCGTTTGTTTAGCGTGCCAGTCTCCTTCTCTCACTTGGGCTTTTTTAACTTTCGATTTTCATTTGCAGCCCCCTAGAGTGTCCTTGCCCCTGACCACAGTCGTTGTGACGTCGAGCCCACCAGTTGTCTCGGCTGATGTGGCCGTGACTCAGGAACCATCTCGGCGCTGAAGGATGAGAGCCCGAGGGGCCTGGAGCTCGGCAATTTGAACCTCAACTTGCGCAAGTTCCTCATTCTCTCTTTGAACAACGAGGTCATTTTCCTTCAAGGCAGCGAGCTGAAGTCTTCGGCCAAGCTGATCAGAGCAAGTGGGTAGTCAAATGGTCATTTGGGATCGTGAAGCATGGTGGTGTGACCCCCCTAAATCCCAGTAAATCTCAGCCACGTCCCTGATCGTAGCTCTGCGCCTTTGGCCGTGGGAACACATTTAATGCCCTAGTCTGGTGGTTGGTGATTTGACCTTAAGTTGTAAGAATATTTGTGAGAATGTTTGCGCCTAACCCCTCTGATTTCCATCACCAAACCCTAACTTTAGTCACTTCCCTTCTTTCCTCGTGCATTAAATGCCCTTTTTGCGGCTAGTGGGTTTGCTAGTCAGAGGCATTAGTTCATTAAATGAAGTGTGGGACCTTATTGCCACGTGGCGATTTAACCTTAATATCTTCGGTCGTGTCTCTTACGCCCTTCGGCGTCGGCCTATAATACCGCGGTCTTGAGGCCGAGAGGATTCCACCTTCGCAGCTCTTCTTTTGTGTTTAGGAAGGCAAATGTCTAATGAATCGCCACGTTTTAGTTTATGGGCAGGTCTAGGGCCGAGAGGAAGTCCCTTCGGTCTGTTTATGACCGAGATTTATTAGGCACAAACAGAACTTGGGTTTTTCACAACATGAAAACCTCAACAAATTTACAGAGAGGTTGACGGTGCATTTTTTGGATTTATTTTAAATTTATTATGAATATTTTGAATTAAATAGATATAAAGACAAACAAACCACGTCGGCGCTAAGAAAAGAACAACGTTGTAAAACTTATAAACGACTTACTTGGAAAAACAACCGTCGTTTAATGGCTATCAGCGATGTACATACTGTATATCACGACTCAAACTATTAACTTATCGTCTAAATTCCTTTTACGTCGGTTGTAAATTTACAGTCGTGTTTTTAATCCCTTTATTTTATTTATTAACCACGTTTGTACTCCATAAGACGACGGTGTTTGATATAATTATGTCGTTGGAAGGTTTATTACACGTCGGTCACGTAATTTCTTTTTCTTTTTTAAAATAATGAAAACCAATTTTAAATTCATAGGGAAAAAAAGAATGTACATTTATGAAGGCAAACAAAAACTTGTCTAAAAATCCTCTACTCCATATGAAGGCAAACAAACTCTGCCCATTCTTTCCTCACTTCTTCAATGGCTTCTTGGGGGTATGGCGCCATATCTTTTCCCTTCGCAAACTGCAATCCATAAACAATGATTATTTAGGCTTTATAAATACACAGAAATTCAATATATATCCACAGACGATGCTATTTTTCATTTACCGATGTAGTATATCTTTTCAACAATGGTATTTTTAATTTACCGTCATTGATAATACAAAAAACCACATAAAATGAATCTGAAAATTTCCTTCTTGCCATCTTCTCAAACTCCAGGGAAGGATCCATGATGATGTCTCTCATAAAGCGCATGACATAATGGCCACACTCTACACTGCTGGGTTTTTTTGGTGTCCCTGGTAGAGTTTTCCAAATAGGTGCTTTACGGCCTTGTCTGCCTATGTGTGAATTATACATTTTGATAGCACTGTTCACTATGTTTTTGCCCTCCTCATCCACAACTCGATTTCCAGGCAGTGGATCCAGAAAATAAACAGTCTCCTTCTTTGCTCTCACAATGATCAAGACCCAATGACGGCTGCACAAAATAAATATAAAGGTTAAATAGTTTTATATGCAGTGCATCATACAAACAAAATCCTGTTAAGGAGACTAACCCTGGATTGTAAGGCATCAGGAAAATCTGTTCACCATCTGTCTTTTGAAGTTGATTGGCTACCAAACGTGATCTTTCAGTTAATGTCCCAGCGTTGGCACTAACTTGAGCAGGGTCGATAAGGCCAACCATGTTCACCATATTTGCAGCTTTCAAATTATCAAATAGGCACCTAAATATATGAAATGAAACCATGACTGTTTTTTTTTTTTTTTTTTTCAACAGAAAGGAGAGTGTGAAATGAATATTTGATAAGGATAAACCTCATATATACTGCAACCACAGTAGCCCCAATTTCTTCCATGCCAGCAAACTGTGTAATATCTTCATGCAAGACGAAGGTATTACGATCTTCACCAAACACCTCCTTCTCAATTGTAAAGGTCATAATCTTCTCCTGAGGCTTTAGTGTCGTTTCCACATAACGACAAAGGGATTGTAAAGAAAACACCGTCGCCTGAAAACACCATCTTCTCCTGAGGCTTCAGTATTCTGTTTAAAGAAATAAAGCAACATAAAGTGATGTGGTAAATCAATACACACGACGGTTTAAAGAAAACACCGTCGCCTGAAATTAATTTAAATGACGGTAAAAAAATACCGTTGTAATGAAGAATTTATTACGTCGTATAAAAAAAATCCGACGTCTAATTCAAATGCAAAATTCATAGATAATGAATTTACCTTTTCAATTTGCTTTTCTCCAACACTGGATTTCTGTTTTAATAAATAAAGAGATATATATAAGAAAGCTTGTACAACAATTTAAACATTCAATTAAAAACAAAACTGCCGTGGAAATTTAAAACAAACGACGGTTTAAAGAAAATATCGACGTCTGAAAATTAAAAAACAAATGAAAAAGGCAAAGTTATGAGAATTTACCTTTTCCTATATATAAGACATTGTACAAAAAGTAAAAAAAATTAAAAAGTAAAAAAAATTAAATAAACCGTCGTGGTAAGGCATAATAGAAGACGATATGTAAGAATTACAGACATCTAAATTTCATTAAACGACAGTAAATAGTAAACGTCGTGGAGATTTACCTATTACGACGGTAGGTAATAAACCGTCGTCTAAATCACATAAATATTTTCAGAAATTCAGATTCTAGAGTGTACCATCCTTTTTTAGCAGAAACACAAATAACAACAATTGCAGAGAAAAAGAGTGAGAGAGAGAGAGAGAGAGAGAGAGAGAGAGAGAGATACAGAGAGTGGGATTGTGTCAGTGAAAGATAGCTTGTAAAACAAGTAAACTAAATACGACAATAACTCAATCCTTTCCACCGTCGTGGTATGAAAACCCAAACGACAGGTTATTAATAAATGTGTCGTGGTATTATTTTTAAAACGGCGGTAAATGTAAACCGTCGTTGTGTTTTAATTTTAACGACTGTGATTCACAATAACGATGTCTAATGGCTTTTTGAAAAACAGAGAATTCAAAGTTCAGAGACGTTACCATTTCTTCCTGCTTTTCCCCATTCTTGGCAGTATCATCCTCAAACTGTAGGGCTCTGACATCAAGAGCCCCAGAGCAGCTTGCTTTGTCCGACATTGGATTTTTGGGACTTTGCTCTTGACCTTGGATTTGACAGGGGTTAGTTTTCAGTTTCAACATGCTTGGATCAAAATTGGGGAAGAGTTGGCAAAGCTGACTCAGCAAATTTGCCCTCTCAGCTTCCACCAATTGCTAGGTTCTAGCCTCCATCTTTAAAGTGTCTTCTCTTGATCTAGCCTCCATCTTCAAAGTCTCTTCTTGAAGGACAAGTCTTACACTTTCCTTTAATTGATCGGCAAACTTTACCCTCTGTTGTGTAGGTAAATTGAAGTATTGCTTAGTGGAAATCCCAGCCCCTACCCCTCTAACTCTTCCTGGATGCTCGGGACCCAAAGCCATTGTCAACACATCATTACTTCCTAAGAATAATATACCGTTTTGGTATTACAATTAAAACGACGTCAATAATAATATACCGTCGTCTCTACAAGAGAAAAACAAATTTGGAAAAACGTAAAATGATTTTCAACAGAAAAATAATTAAAAAGATTTTCAACAGAAAAATAACTAAAAAGATTTTCAAAACAAAAACCATTGTTCAGAGAAATCAAACCTGCTATCAATATATCCTAAAAAATCAAATACAAAAAAAGACGATCATTTTAAAAAACAACGTAGAACACTTTCACACGATGCTAGGATGACTAACGAACCGTCGTGGTCTATAAATCTAACCACGTAAATAAGAAGCCACCGTCGTCTTAATTGAAGTAAAAGAAACAGAGTAGTGTTCAAACTTGGAAACTTTCCTTCTTTGTCTGCAAATTTTATCAAACTTGGAAAGAAAAATGATTTTAGCAAGAAAAAATGTAAAAAGATTTTTAAAACGAAAATGGTATGCGCATGCAAAACAGGAACAAAAATAGTGAGAAATGCTTACCCTTTGCGTGCAATGAAAGTTTTCTCCTAGAGTTTGGTGTTTTAGTTCAAAGACGATGACGAAGAGGAGAGGAAGACGAAAAGTTCTCTCAGAGATACATAAACAGTGCTTTGAGAATGAAAAATGAGAGAACCTTGAAAGTTTTTCTTCGGTTTGGAAACAGTGCAAGTGTAGGTCAGGTAGGCGAAAAGTTTAAAATATTAACATACCAATTCATAAAACGACGCGATTAATAGAACGCGCCCTAGTATGTAACATTATACGGCGCCATAGGTTTATACCGCCCTATTACATCAGTTTCCACAACACATAGTTTTAAGAAAACGCCGTTTTTATTTCTAATTACATGACGCCTTTTTCTTCAAAAAGATGTATCCTGTCATTTTCAAATTTACCCAACGACCATATACTCAATAATAACAACGTGAACAATCTATAGCACGTCGTTTTAATTACGCATACCGACGTGTAACTTTTTTAATAACACAATAAATTAGTTTTTCAAAAAATGACAACGTCGTTTTTTTATATACCGTCGCTAATGTTAATATAAATTTATACGACCTTATTTTAGTTGTAAACGACGTTTATGTTTTCATTTAAACGTCGCTAATGTTAATATAACCAACGTGGTATAAAAGATTACTTTACAAATAAGGGTTTTTTCTGTCTTTCTCTCGCCTTCATTTTTCAATTAGGGTTTCAACTTCTTTTTGCCCTTGGCTCTGTCTCACCTCTCTGGAGGCACATCACCTCTCTGTCTCACCTTGCTTTCATTTTTCAATCTGGATGTTGATGTGTGTGCGCGTTTGTGTATCTGAAAGACACAAACATGCACACATCATTTAAAAAATTGTCTTTCTGCTGCGGTCGTCATTTTTCTGAAAGCAAATGTTTTGGATGTTGATGTGTGTGCGCCTTTGTGTATCTCAAAGACACAAAAACACACACATCATCAATTTCTAAAATATTGCCTTTGTGTGTTGGTTCGATTATGATAAGGAACATAGTTCATTCCGGTAAGACTTCACTTTAATTTGATGGTGACGACGGTTTTTTTATATAAACTGTCATGGGTTATCACAAATCTTGTCATACTGTTTATCTACCGCCATAGGAAAAAAAAAATCCAATAAATAAATCTTAAAAAGCAATTAAAATTAAGACGACAGTTTATAGATAATGATAGACGTATAAAGTAAATTAATACGACGGTATTTTTAACTCCACAAAGTGGTAAAAAATTTGTACATCGTTACTTTAACAAACCGTCGTGGTTAGTACAAATTATGCGGACAGTAGAGTTATGGATACCGTCGTAGTATATGTAATTAAAAAGTCGATAAATTTATATTTACAGTCGTGGTAACTTAATTTAAATCGGCGAATTTTTTTGTAATTAACCGTCGTAGATTTCTTTGAATTTATGCGTCGCTGACTAAGAAAATTGGGTCGTTTTTCTTTATGAGTTAACACGGCGTCTTATTTTCAAATCGTCATCTTTACTTTCTACGGCGGTGATTTCATAGCTACAGTCGTTGTTTTTTGTTCAGATTTTAACTCGGAATAAAACCTTTGTAATAAGACGACGCTTTTTAAATTTGGTGCGTCGTGGTTCAAAAATATCTATGCATTTAGGTGTTTAAGTTATGTTTCTACGACAGGTTTCTATTACCGTCGTCTTTTAAAATACAACGATGGTTTTTTGACCTACCGTAGTTGTTTTCTGGTCGTCTTTTGCACTTTTTGTAGTAGTGTGACAAACCACCACCCTCTATTTCCTCTTATATTCTAGGGACATTAGTCGTTGATGAAGTTGACACTGCCCTCAAGGTTAGTGATTTTGTCCTTCGCCAAGTACGCCAAAACTTGCAAGCAGAGGCGGACTGCGCAGGCGCAAGGAGGTGCACCTGCACCTCCGCTCGCCGGAAAACTCCATTAGAGCTGCTGGAGTTGCACCTCTGCTTCAGTCCAGCGACGAGCACAACCTGTTCGATGAAAGGCCTAAACCACCTGGGCGCTGCGCAGTTGCTGTTGCGCGCGTGCTTGTGTTTTTTTAACAAGTCCTGGCCAAAAACGACGTCGTTTTGGACCAGGCATTTTAAAAGGCGCTGCTGGCTTTTTTTTTTTTTTGTTTAAAACCGGGCCAAAACGACGTCGTTTTGGACCAGGGTTTTTAAATAATAAAAAAAAGATAAAAAACGGAAACTGCAACTTAATTCGTGGGGTTTTTGTGGGCTTTTCAAAGGGCTTCTAGAATTCCTATCTTAATTGGGTTTTAATTGGGAATTCTCTCTTTATTCAATTGGGTTTGGGAATTCCTTAATTAAGTAGGATTGAGAA
>BPUM01001354.1:0-26764 GCA_020521455.1 Prunus kanzakura | reverse complement strand
TAACCAATTTGTTGCATGCCTGAAGCATGACAAATTTATAGATTGCAAAAATTAAACTCCCCATAAAGCTATTGGATGCCTGAAGCATGACAGATCTATAGGTTCTAAAAACTTAATTCCTCAGAAGAGGAGATTAATTGCAAAGTTTACGCCTTACTCAAAATAACACTCTAGAAGAGGTTATGATCCACATTCTATAAATTATACGTCTTAAAAGAGATATTTGTCCATGAAGTGACAATGAAAGCCTCTGAAGTGGCACTGGTACCAGAAATAATGAAAGCAATGAGATGCTTATAAATTATGCATGCGCATGCACATGAGAATTGTGGGATCATGAATTGATGATATATTGGTTTATAGTACGTACTAAAGTTATCAAGGGCTATACATGATGATATTGCACCACTTGTTATAATTGTCGACAAATGTAAATAAAGATTGGCCATCTGGAAGAGGCAGTCCAGTAAAGTTGAATATTTCCGGAAAAAGTGCAATGATTGAACCTATAGTTAAAACACCAAAAGGATATAAAAATGTATATGTTACAAATTGGTGTTTGAGATGAAGTGAAATAAATCACTTGATGATATGGCACAACATTTCCCAATAAAGACATGGGATTATGATGGTAAACATATGCAGCTATGTTATGCATTTTTTACGAAAAATTTATGTGTATAAAAATTCCTGAAGGATTCAGAATGCCTGAAGCAAATGATTTAAAATATGATGGCTTGTAATGATCCTTGTGTGGATTAAAGTATTGTGGAAGAATATGGTATAATCGTCTTAATGAATATCTATTACAAAATGGATATATAAATAATTTGAAAATGAGTTTACCATCATTGCAATATATATATGAAGAATTTTGTAGAACTCTTGAAGAGTTTACAAAGGCTTCCCTTGATTTAATAAAGGAATTTGAGATGAAAAATCTAAAAAGATTATGAAGTTAAGCATATCGCCAGAAGCGATCTTTTGAAGAATACATAGGAATAAGTTCTGAGAGATGTAAAATGTCATACATTATATTAACTATTGAAGGAAAATTTCTAAAGAAGTTAAGGAGCCCGAAGCTCAATATATGTATTCAAATATCATGAAATGAAAGTGATCTAATTGCCTCAGTGAGTACTTTGATTGAACTATGAGTTCAAGATCAAGTTCAATATTGTTGCAACGTGTTCAGATTTTTAAAGAAGTTATCAGAATATTTAGGTCTCTTGAAGAGCCTATGACATGCTAGCATAGTATACACAAATTTATATGAATAGCTTATTACATCATGCAATTTTATACTCTTGTCCTCGTAACGGTAACGTATGAGTTTGCTTATATTATTATGACATTATAGAATATGATGTTATTTTAAGAATTGTTAATATGAAAGGACTTGTGAAATTCTAGATATTTTTGGTATTACTCTAACCTCAACAGGGATTCAAAGGAATGACACACATACATCCTCCAGTGATGATATTGAAGAAGTTTTTATACAAAGCATTACCAAAGCTTGCTTTGTCGGAGGAAAATGAGATATCAATATCATTTGTGTTGTATCTTCAAACAAATCAAGTTTGTCCTCATCAGGGAGAGTAATTCATCAGGGGGAGGATTCAACAATTTTCTACATATATGACATATGTGCGCTGTACTCTTTTCCCTTGGACTAGGTTTTGTCCCACTGGGTTTTTCCTATCAAGGTTTTAACGAGGCAGCATAAGCACGTCCAACACCATATCAATGATCCAGAAGAATGTTACACTCTTTTTCCCTTTGCTTAGGTTTTGTCTCACTGGGTTTTCCTAGCAAGGTTTTTAATGAGGCAACTATATCAATTGTATGGTGGACATCCAAGGGGGAGTGTTGTAAATGCATGAGTTGGTGGATGACCACCATACCTCTTAGCATTCACCCTTTCTCATTCTATGTAACCTTTACACTAAATACCATAGTTATGGGCTTGTAACTTATGAGTTGTTAATGTCTTCTTACCATTGTAAGCCTATAAATAAGAGGAGTCCAAGGGAAAAGAGTACAGCGCACATATGTCCTATATGTAGAAAACTATTGAATCCTCCCCCTGATGAATTACTCCCCCTGATGAGGACAAACTTGAATTATTTGAAGATACAACACAAATGATATTGATATCTCATTTTCCTCCGACAAAGCAAGCTTTGGTAATGCTTTGTATAAAAACTTCTTCAATATCATCGCTGGAGGATGTATGTGTGTCATTCCTTTGAATCCCTGTTGAGGTTAGAGTAATACAAAAAATATCTAGACTATTTTCACAAATCCTTTCACATTAACAATTCTTAAAATAACATCATATTCTATAATATCATAGTAATATAAGCAAACTCATACGTTACCGTTACGAGGACAAGAGTAATAAGCTATTCATATAAATTTTTGTATACTACGCTAGCATGTCATAGGCTCTTCAAGAGACCTAAATATTCTGATAACTTCTTTAAAAATCTGAATACGTTGCAACGATATTGAATTGGATCTTGAACTCATAATTCAATCAAAGTACTCACTGAGGCAATTAGATCACTTTCATTTCATGATATTTGAATACATATATTGAGCTTCGGGCTCCTTAACTTCTTTAGAAATTTTCCTTCAATAGTTAATATAATGTATGACATTTTACATCTCTCAGAACTTATTCCTATGTATTCTTCAAAAGATCGCTTCTGGCGATATGCTTAACTTCATAATCTTTTTAGATTTTTCATCTCAAATTCCTTTATTAAATCAAGGGAAGCCTTTGTAAACTCTTCAAGAGTTCTACAAAATTCTTCATATATATATTGCAATGATGGTAAACTCATTTTCAAATTATTTATATATCCATTTTGTAATAGATATTCATTAAGACGATTATACCATATTCTTCCACAATACTTTAATCCACACAAGGATCATTACAAGCCATCATATTTTAAATCATTTGCTTCAGGCATTCTGAATCCTTCAGGAATTTTTATACACATAAATTTTTCGTAAAAATGCATAACATAGCTGCATATGTTTACCATCATAATCCCATGTCTTTATTGGGAAACGTTGTGCCATATCATCAAGTGATTTATTTCACTTTATCTCAAACACCAATTTGGAACATATACATTTTTATATCCTTTTGGTGTTCTAACTATAGGTTCAATCATTGCACTTTTTCCGGAAATATTCAACTTTACTGGACTGCCTCTTCCAGTTGGCCAATCTTTATTTACATTTGTCGACAATTATAACAAGTGGTGCAATATCATCATGTATAGCCCTTGATAACTTTAGTACGTACTATAAACCAATATATCATCAATTCATGATCCCACAATTCTCATGTGCATGCGCATGCATAATTTATAAGCATCTCATTGCTTTCATTATTTCTGGTACCAGTGCCACTTCAGAGGCTTTCATTGTCACTTCATGGACAAAAATCTCTTTTAAGACGTATAATTTATAGAATGTGGATCATAACCTCATCTAGAGTGTTATTTTGAGTAGAGCTTAAACTTTGCAATTAATCTCCTCTTTTGAGAAATTAAGTCTTTGAAACCTATAGATCTGTCATGCTTCAGGCATCCAACAGCTTTTATGGAGAGTTCAATTTTTGCAATCTATAAATCTGTCATGCTTTAGGCATGCAACAAATTGGTTATTAGTAGTCACTAACTTTGTGTCTGTATTTGCTTATGGTCATTTGACTTACAATCCTTTTTGTGTTTGAATATGCTTCTGGCATTTATCTTTTATACCAATTTGTTTGATGAGACAATAATAAATGTATTTCATAATCATTCACGTTGTTCTTTTGTTCTTTCAGGAACAACCAATTCTCCCCCTAACAACGGGAATTTTGGTCTCATCAAAATAATACCAAGAATGTCATAAGTATTGTCCTTCGGGAACCTTAATTCATGTCATAAGTATTGTCCTTCAAGAACGTTAATGCATTCGGCGTGCATAATATTAATATTGACATGTTAATGGGTTGTCCTTCTGGGATTTGAATCTATTCAGTGTATTATCAATGTATTCAACTTGCAATCTTCACAATTTGCATTGTATTCAATCATTTAGAAATAGATACATATTAGGATAATTCAAGCCTTTCCTCTAGAATGGTCTTTTGTATATAATCCAAGTCATTCTTTTAGAATGATATTTTGTACATAATGCAAGTCGTTCTTCTGGAACACTCTTTTTGTACATAAAACATGTCATTCTTATGGAACGATTTTTTGCATGCCATTCTTCCGGAATGGTCTTATCTTTTCATTTTGTGCTTTGAACTACAGGTTCAAATTATATATAAAAATAATTAAATTAAGAACCAAGGAACTTGAAAGTTCCAATTAGAATTTGGTTACAATATTTTGATTCCATTGTGCAGAACATGATAAAGATAAAAGGAACAACGTTTGATTCTGAACTTCAGGTTCAATTAACATCTTATATATGTTATACCAGAACTGCAGGTTCTTGACAGGATATGAACTACAGGTTCATATGAATATTAATCTCAATAAAAATGATGAACTTTGGATATATATTAACATATATCTGGAACTGCAGGTTCGAGTACATATATCAAATTTAAAAAGAATATTTGGTTTTGAACTTCAGGTCCAAATTTGTATTAATATGATATTTTTCAAGGTAATAAAATAAAACGATAATAATATATATAAAAAAATATATATAGAAAATCTGAAATCCAAACAATGTTGAAACTTCAAGTTCTTAACATAATGTATATTTTTCAACCCATATTCATAATACATATGCACTTGTTGAAATATCAATTTAGAGGTTGACACAATTAGAACTTCAGGTTCTAGAATTTATCTATTTTAATGCACATGTGGCCGAAACTTATAGTTTGGATTAGACTTAATAAGAACTTCGGGTCCTAAGATATTTGAACTTCGGGTCATATGAAGAACTTCACGTCCTTAAATATAAATTATTGAAATGAAAACAAATAACTGAATATAACAATAAAATAAAATAAATTGTTGGAACTTCTGGTTCCAAGTTAGGGAAAAATCAAAGAACTCCAAGTCTTGATTTACTTTCTGAGAATTGCAGAACTCCAAGTCCTTATATAGATATTATATGGATTGAGAACTAGGAGACTTCGGGTCTTTATTTAATTATATAAGAATAATTTAGGGACTTCAGGTCCTTACAATAAAATAAATTGTTGAAACTTCTGGATTCCAATGAAAAAAAGAATCAAAGAGCTTCAGGTCTTCATTTGTGTTTTAAAAATTGGGGAACTTCAAGTCCACAAATATTTATATTATAAGGATTGCCTTTTAAGAACTGGTCCTTACATATAAAATATTGACAAAAATAAAATACAACAGACAAAGTAAGACAATAATTAAATTGCCGTAAAATAAATAGTTGAAACTTCTGGTTTCAATAAAAGTGATTGAAGAACTTCCGGTCTTTTATGCCTTTTGAGAAAAATGAGGAACTTCAAGTCCACAAATAGTTATTTTACAAGCATTGATATGGGAGATCTTCTGGTCCCAATTAATTGAAAATGAATTTAGGAATATGTAAACCTTAATTGACTATAAATATAATATAGTATGCACCAATAATTTCCTCATATCACTTAGAACTTTTGGTTCTATAATTATCATATTCGTTCAATATTTAAATTTTAGGTTTAAATTATTATGATATGGACTTCAGGTTCCAATATCTGAATTAACAAAATCCCTTTTTCATTCAGGTACATGGTGCTAAAGTTGTTCACAATAAATTGAACACATTACTGTACAGTGGGATTTACAGCTCAAACGAGACTACACAGCTTATGAGTGTCTTCAAATTTATGAACCATAATAATGAGATAACCAACTAATAATTGGTATTGATCAACGTGGTTCACGTTAACATTTAATCACCTTTTCACTTTGTGAACCATAAAATTATATATGTACATACACATATATAAAAGGATTTTCTTACCTTTTTAGATGTATAGAAATTGTAGCTTCTGGCTCATTCCTTTACATGTATAGAATTTAGGATTTTCAAGTCCTTCATTAAATATATTGAGGATCAAGATCTTCGGGTCTTAATTCCCCCCATTTTTTCAGCTCCATCATAATACACATAGAGTGTAACCTATATTATCTTTTCGTTTCGTATAAATGGGCATTGATTGCTTCTGGCAATTATGATTTCAGTTATATATATAAAATAACCGTAAGTATTAATATTATATTACTATTGTAAAACGAAATTAACTAATAACCCAACATAAATAAAATAAAATGAGTAAAGTGGTATAAACAAGGAATAAAATAAATAAATTAAAGACTATGAAATTCCAAGACAATATAATATTAATATGGATTCAATATGCAAATAAAACTACAAATTTAAGAATTGGATTTCCAACCAACTCAGGTTCATATAGTTACAAATAAGTAATGAACTTCAGGTTCATATATAGTATTAAGATCCATGATAAACTATGAATTTCAGGTTCATATTAACATATATTCGAAACTTCAAGTTCGAATACGTAGATCTAAATAAATTGAATTAATAGTTGTGCTTTGAACTTCATACTCAAATCGATGTATATGCATTCGAAACTTCTAGCTCGGGTTCTTGACATATGTAGACCTCATGGAATTCTGATTTTGATTAATACAAAATCAAGGAGTTTCATGTCCTTATGTGCTCTTTAAATTCACGGAACTTCACAACCTCAATTATTTGGAATCAAAGAACTTCAGGTTTTGATTCAATCAAAAGGGCTCTATGTCCTAATCAAGTTATATGATGAGGATCGAGGAACTTCAAGGCCCTGATCTTTTATATAATACAAACTCATTATAATAATTAAGATCATACTTAAGATCAAATAAACAAACAAATAAAAAAAACATTGGCATTATATTCATGTGTAATAAGAATAAGGATTTTTTTTCTTAAACAAGCATGATGAAGTCTGATGGTGAGTACGAAGAAACTCTATACCATGTGATGACTCTAGCTTCATATAAAAAGAAATAAAATTCAGAGAAAGAAAACATACCAAGAGCAATGTCGTGCTGATAACTCTAGAGTATAAAGGACCAGGGGGAGACAAAATGTATTCAGTTATTTGAGATGATGCATTCACCATCAGAAATCAATAACCGAAATAATGATAACCAGGTGTAATATAGAGCAAACATTAACCGGCTGATAACGCTAATGGATGATACATATAAAAGTTGACAATAGAGGGTAAGAGGATCTATAAGTAAGCATGCTTACTTATGATACATCAGTTTTAGCCATAAGTATGCTAAAAGAGACCTCAGTGTCAATATAAATTTCTTATTTTACACTGCTTCATGCTATTGTTTAATTTGAATAAGTAAGCATAAGTAAGCATACGAAATCATTCCCTCCTTGGAATCCATATTTGCGGATCCAATATGGTGGGACATATTGGATTAGCTGGCCTCAGCAATAAGTATAGTTGGTGATAGGAAATACACCCCAAAGGTTATACTACAGAAGGATTAAGAGTATATGGATTCCTCAGACCATTTTTATAAGCATATTTTGTGCAACTATCGATTTCAACATTTGCCAGAAATCGATAGTAACACAAATTAGGTCACGACATTGCATGACATATCTTGAGGATGTCGAACTAATCGTGTAGAACTCTTGATGAAAATTGAGTTCGATTGATATGAACCAATGGTATATTTTAGGTCTACATCCTCAAAGTGTATAAATGGGCATTGATTGGGATAAAAGACCCAATAATGTATGATTTCATACATACACGTTGTTCTGGATCATTGATATGGTGTTGGACGTGCTTATGCTGCCTCATTAAAACCTTGATAGGAAAAACCCAGTGGGACAAAAACCTAGTCCAAGGGAAAAGAGTACAGCGCACATATGTCCTATATGTAGAAAATTGTTGAATCCTCCCCTTGATGAATTACTCCCCCTGATGAGGACAAACTTGAATTATTTGAAGATACAACACAAATGATATTGATATCTCATTTTCCTCCAACAAAAGCAAGCTTTGGTAATGCTTTGTATAAAAACTTCTTCAATATCATCACTGGAGGATGTATGTGTGTCATTCCTTTGAATCCCTGTTGAGGTTAGAGTAATACCAAAAATATCTAGACTATTTTCACAAATCCTTTCACATTAACGATTCTTAAAATAACATCATATTCTATAATATCATAATAATATAAGCAAACTCATACGTTACCGTTACGAGGACAAGAGTATAAAATTGCATGATGTAATAAGCTATTCATATAAATTTTTGTATACTATGCTAGCATGTCATAGGCTCTTCAAGAGACCTAAATATTCTGATAACTTCTTTAAAAATCTGAATATGTTGCAACGATATTGAACTTGATCTTGAACTCATAATTCAATCAAAGTACTCAATGAGGCAATTAGATCACTTTCATTTCATGATATTGAATACATACATTGAGCTTCGGGCTCCTTAACTTCTTTAGAAATTTTCCTTCAATAATTTATATAATGTATGACATTTTACATCTCTCAGAATTTATTCCTATGTATTCTTCAAAAGATCGCTTCTGGCGATATGCTTAACTTCATAATCTTTTTAGATTTTTCATCTCCAATTCCTTTATTAAATCAGGGGAATCCTTTGTAAACTCTTCAAGAGTTCTAACAAAAATTTTCATATATATACTGCAATGATGGTAAACTCATTTTCAAATTATTTATATATCATTTTTGTAATAGATATTCATTGAGACGATTATACCATATTCTTCCACAATACTTTAATCCACACAATGATCATTACAAGCCATCATATTTTAAATCATTTGCTTCAGGCATTCTGAATCCTTCAGGAATTTTTATACACATGAATTTTCCATAAATAGGCATAACATAGCTGCATATGTTTACCATCATAATCCCATATCTTTACTGGGAAACGTTGTGCCATATCATCAAGTGATTTATTTCACTTCATCTCAAACACCAATTTGGAACATATACATTTTTATATCCTTTTGGTGTTTTAACTATAGGTTCAATCATTGCACTTTTTTCCGGAAATATTCAACTTTACTGGACTGCCTCTTCCAGTTGGCCAATCTTTATTTACATTTGTCGACAATTATAACAAGTGGTGCAATATCATCATGTATAGCCCTTGATAACTTTAGTACGTACTATAAACCAATATATCATCAATTCATGATCCCACGATTCTCATGTGCATGCACATGCATAATTTATAAGCATCTCATTGCTTTCATTATTTCTGGTACCAGTGCCCCTTCAGAGGCTTTCATTGTCACTTCATAGACAAATATCTCTTCTAAGATGTAAAATTTATAGAATGTGGATCATAACCTCTTCTAGAGTGTTATTTTGAGTAGGGCTTAAACTTTGCAATTAATCTCCTCTTCTGAGGAATTAAGTCTTTGGAACCTATAGATCTGTCATGCTTCAGGCATCCAACAACTTTTATGGGGAGTTCAATTTTTGCAATCTATAAATTTGTCATGCTTCAGGCATGCAACAAATTGGTTATTAGTAGTCACTAACTTTGTGTCTGTATTTGCTTCTGGTCATTTGACTTACAATTCTTTTTGTGTTTGAATATGCTTCTGGCATTTATCTTTTATACCAATTTGTTTGATGAGACAATAATAAATGTATTCCATAATCATTCACGTCGTTCTTTTGTTCTTTCAGGAACAACCAATTCTCCCCCTAACGACGGGAATTTTGGTCTCATCAAAATAATACCAAGAATGTCATAAGTATTGTCCTTCGGGGACCTTAATTCATGTCATAAGTATTGTCCTTCAAGAACCTTAATGCATTCGGCGTGCATAATATTAATATTGACATGTTAATGGGTTGTCCTTCTGGGACTTTAATCTATTCAGTGTATTATCAATGTATTCAACTTGCAATCTTCACAATTTGCATTGTATTTAATCATTTAGAAATAGACACATATCAGGATGATTCAAGCCTTTCCTCTAGAATGGTCTTTTGTATATAATCCAAGTCATTCTTCTAGAATGATATTTTGTACATAATGCAAGTCGTTCTTCTGGAACACTATTTGTACATAAAACATGTCGTTCTTATGGAACGATTTCTTGCATGCCATTCTTCCGGAATGGTCTTATCTTCTCATTTTGTGCTTTGAACTACAGGTTCAAATTAAATATAAAAATAATTAAAATTAAGAACCAAGGAACTTGAAAGTTCCAATTAGAATTTGGTTACAATATTTTGATTCCATTGTGGAAAACATGATAAAGATAAAAGAAACAACGTTTGATTCTGAACTTCAAGTTCAATTAACATCTTATATATGTTATACCAGAACTGCATGTTCTTGACAGGATATGAACTACAGGTTCATATTAATATTAATCTCAATAAAAATGATGAACTTTGGATATATATTAACATATATCTGGAACTGCAGGTTCGAGTACATATATCAAATTTAAAAGAATATTTGGTTTTGAACTTCAGGTCCAAATTTGTATTAATATGATATTTTTCAAGGTAATAAAATAAAACAATAATAAATATATATATATATATATATATAGAAAATCTGAAATCCAAACAATGTTGAAACTTCAAGTTCTTAACATGATGTATATTTTTCAACCCATATTCATAATACATATGCACTTGTTGAAATATCAATTTGGAGGTTGACACAATTAGAACTTCAGGTTCTAGGATTTCCCTTTTTTTAATTTAATGCACATGCGGCCGAAACTTACAGTTTGGATTAGACATAATTAGAACTTCGGGTTCTAAGATTTTTGAACATCAGGTCATATTAGGAACTTCAGGTCCTTAATTATAAATCATTGAAATGAAAACAAATAACTGAATATAACAATAAAATAAAATAAATTGTTGGAACTTCTGGTTCCAAGTTAGGGAAAAATCAAAGAACTCCAAGTCTTGATTTACTTTCTGAGAATTGCAGAACTCCAAGTCCTTATATAGATATTATATGGATTGAGAACTAAGAGACTTCGGGTCTTTTTTTTAATTATATAAGAATAATTTAGGGACTTCAGGTCCTTGCATAAAATAAAAATGAAACCAAAGAAAAGAACCAACTAAAAGTAAAATACAACTAAAATAAAATGAAAGAAATTGTTGAAACTTCTGGTTCCAATGAAAAAAAAATCAAAGAGCTTCAGGTCTTCATTTGTCTTTTAAGAATTGGGGAACTTCAAGTCCACAAATATTTATGTTATAAGGATTGCCTTTTAAGAACTGGTCCTTACATTGCCGTAAAATAAATAGTTGAAACTTCTGGTTTCAATAAAAATGATTGAAGAACTTCTGGTCTTTTATGCCTTTTGAGAAAAATAAGGAACTTCAGGTCCACAAATAGTTATTTTACAAGTATTGAAATGGGAGATCTTCTTGTCCCAATTAATTGAAAATGAATTTAGGAATATGTAAACCTTAATTGACTATAAATATAATATAGTATGCACCAATAATTTCCTCATATCACTTAGAACTTTTGGTTCTATAATTATCACATTTGTTCAATATTTAAACTTCAGGTTTAAATTATTATGATATAGACTTCAGGTTCCAATATCTGAATTAACAAAATCCCTTTTTGATTCAGGTACATGGTGCTAAAGTTGTTCACAATAAATTGAACACATTACTGTACAGTGGGATTTACAGCTTAAACGAGACTACACAGCTTATGAGTGTCTTCAAATTTATAAACCATAACAATGAGAGAACCAACTAATATTTGGTATTGATCAACGTGGTTCACGTTAACATTTAATCACCTTTTCACTTTGTGAACCATAAAATTATATATGTACATACACATATATAAAAGGATTTTCTTGCCTTTTTAGATGTATAGAAATTGTAGCTTCTGGCTCATTCCTTTACATGTATAGAATTTAGGATTTTCAAGTCCTTCATTAAATATATTGAGGATCAAGATCTTCGGGTCTTAATTCCCCCCTTTTTTTTCAGCTCCATCATAATACACATAGAGTGTAACCTATATTATCTTTCCGTTTTGTATAAATGGGCATTGATTGCTTCTGGCAATTATGATTTCAGTTATATATATATATAAAATAACCGTAAGTATCAATATTATATTACTATTGTAAAATGAAATTACCTAATAACCCAACATAAATAAAATAAAATAAAATAAAATAAATGAGTAAAGTGGTATAAATGAGGAATAAAATAAATAAATTAAAGACTATGAAATTCCAAGATAATATAATATTAATATGGATTCAATATGTAGATAAAACTACAAGTTTAAGAATTGGATTTCCAACCAATTCAGGTTCATATAGGCACAAATAAGTAATGAACTTCAGGTTCATATATAGTATTAAGATCCATAAAAAACTATGAACTTCAGGTTCATATATAGTATTAAGATCCATAAAAAACTATGAACTTCAGGTTCATATCAACATATATTCCAAACTTCAAGTTCGAATACGTAGATCTAAATAAATTGAATTAATAGTTGTGCTTTGAACTTCATACTCAAATCGATGTATATGCATTTGAAACTTCTGGTTCGAGTTCTTGACATATGTAGACCTCATGGAATTCTGATTTTGATTAATACAAAATCAAGGAGTTTCATGTTCTTATGTGCTCTTTAAATTCATGGAACTTCACAACCTTAATTATTTGGAATCAAAGAACTTCAGGTTTTGATTCAATCAAAAGGACTATGTCCTAATCAAGTTATATGATGAGGATCGAGGAACTTCGGGCCCTAATCTTTTGTATAATACAAACTCATTATAATAATTAAGATCATACTTAAGATCAAATAAACAAACAAATAAATAAAACATGGCATTATATTCATGTGTAATAAGAATAAGGATTTTTTTTTCTTAAACGAGCATGATGAAGTCTGATGGTGAGTACAAAGAAAATCTATACCGTGTGATGACTCTAGCTCATAAAAAAAAAAAACAAAAAATTCAGAGAAAGAAAACATACCAAGAGCAATGTCGTGCTGATAACGTAACACAATGGTATAGAATATATGACCTAACTGAGAATTGAACCAAGCATATTTTGTGCAATCATTGTCAAAAGAAGAGTATATGTGGTGATATGGACATTGCTTATCATGCAATAACAGTTAATGTGTAACTATTAATCATGCTCGTTCATATCAAGATACGGTTACTGATGAAGATATGTTGGAGAAAACACGTTATCATGATCCTCAAGACCAATTATATGTTACTGATGAATGTATAGACTCTTAATGCAAAATATTAAGACCTAAAAATGTATAATAGTTACACATTGCTTATCATGGTACGAGACCAAATTTCCCCATATTTGCCATTTTGTTGGTGGTCCTTACATATGTGTAATTTGCATACACATATACTCTTCTTGTCGTGTGGTCTAATAATATGATTATAACGAATTAAGGGAATTCATTAAGGAGGGAATGATTATACTGGCCAGCAATTATATATGTGGGGAATCTGATTAACCTTTGCTGATGAGTAGTTATGAAATTATAAACCTCTGCAATTCATTGACTATACTTATGGTCTGAGGCCTCTTTTAATGTGTCATCAAAAGTAGGCATATTAGGTCGCAAATTTTACCAAATATTCATATTTGTTGCGCATGGAATCCATAAGTTCCATCAACTTTTATAAAGCTATTGATAAATTTTACACTGATGTGGAAAGAATATGCCTACACCGGTACGATCATTCCCTTTCCATTATGTGCATGCGTGCCTATATTTGTAATTCACTAATTTTCCTATGATGTATACTGATGTTCATTATAGATAACCAAGCAGATTTCCTATGCCTCAATTTGATGATTTCACTTCAGGTCCATGAAAAATTTAGATATGCCTCAAACCCAATGTGAGGGGTCTCTTTTCCCATTCACCATCAATTCGTGCTGATAACGTGTTGTAAAAGTAAATAGAGAAAGTATATGAAGGTAAGAGTAGTTCTCAATAGCTTAATGCTCAAGTGTCTTATTCATCTTTAGTGCCTACTATTTATAGGCATAGGAAATACACCACCATCCTACCAACCTTAGTAGTAGGTTACAAAACATAATAACCAATGATAAATAGGGTATTTAGTGCATAGGTTACAACCATATAATGATAGGTATAATGATGGATATAATGGAGGAAATACAATGCACTTATGGTGGGCATCCATAACCTTTGGGGTTACAACACTCCCCCTTGGATGTCCACCATGCATGGAGTATGCCTCGTTAAAACCTTGCCAGTAAAACCCGGTGGGACAAAACCTAGGCGAAGGGAAAAGAGTACATATCCATGTGTAATATAGAACGTGTGACACTGCCTCATTAAAACCTTGCCTGGAAAAACCCAATGGGATAAAAACCAGAACGAAGGAAAAAGAGTACAGTGTGAGGGTCTCAATTATGACACGCTCCCCCTGATGCTGGCAAAAGATCCTTGAGCTGGCGCATTCCAATATTGTTGACCATCTTTCTGAATGTTGTAGTTGGTAGTGCTTTAGTGAATAAATCTGCAAAGTTGTTGCTGGATTGTATTTGTTGAACATCTATGTCACCATTCTTCTGAAGTTCATGCGTGTGGAAAAATTTTGGGGAAATGTGCTTGGTTCTATCACCTTTGATGTATCCATTTGTGATTTGAGCAATACAAGCAGCGTTATCTTCATATAGTAATGTTGGAGAATCTTTGATTGAAGACAACCCACTTGTTTCTCGAATATGTTGTATCATAGATCTTAACCATATGCATTCCCGGCTTGCTTCATGCAATGCCAATATTTCAGAATGGTTTGAGGAAGTGGCGGTTAATGTTTGCTTTATAGATCGCCATGATATAGCAGCACCACCACAAGTGAACACATAACCTGTTTGTGATTTAGCTTTATGTGGATCAGAAAGATAACCAGCATCAGCATAGCCAACTATTTGGGACTTTGACCCTTTTGAATAAAATAAACCCATGTCAGTTGTTCCACGAAGATACCGTAGTACATGTTTAACACCATTCCAATGTCTCTTAGTTGGTGCAGAGCTATACCTTGCTAATAAGTTGACAGGAAAAGCTATATCAGGCCGTGTACAATTTGCAAGATACATTAAAGCTCCAATTGCACTAAGATATGGTACTTCAGGACCAAGTAATTCTTCATTATCTTCTTGTGGGCGAAAAGGATCTTTCTTTACATCAAGTGATCGAACAACCATTGGGCTACTTAATGGATGTGCTTTATCCATATAAAATCGTTGTAAAACTTTTTCTGTATATGTTGATTGATGGATAAAGATTCCAGTTGGTAAATGCTCGATCTGCAGGCCGAGACAAAATTTAGTCTTCCCAAGATTTTTCATCTCAAATTCCTTCATTAAATAAGCAGCAGTATTTGTAAGCTCTTCAGGAGTTCCAACAAGATTTAAATCATCCACATATACTGTAATAATAGCAAATCCATTTCTAGACCTTTTAATAAAAACACATGGACAAATTGGATTATTTACATATCCTTCTTGTATAAGATATTCACTAAGACGGTTATACCACATTCTTCCAGATTGCTTTAATCCATACAAGGATCGTTGTAACTTAATTGAATACATATCATGATATTTTGGATCATTTGCTTCAGGCAATTTAAATCCTTCTGGGATCTTCATATAGATATCATTCTCAAGTGATCCATATAGGTATGCAGTAACTACGTCCATAAGTTTCATATCAAGTCTTTCTGTGACAACCAAACTAATCAAGAAACGTAATGTGATTGCATCAACCACAGGGGAATATGTCTCCTCATAATCGATTCCAGGTCTCTGCGAGAAACCTTGAGCTACAAGTCGTGCTTTGTATCTTACAATTTCATTTTTCTCGTTACGTTTCCTTACAAACACCCATTTGTATCCAACCGGTTTCACACCTGCAGGTGTTCGGACTACTGGTCCGAATACTTTACGATTTTCCAAGGAATTTAATTCTGCTTGGATCGCATCTTTCCATTTTGGCCAATCCTCTCTATGTCGACATTCTTCAACAGTTTTTGGTTCAAGATCCTCATTATCTTTTATGATTTCTATAGCAACCATGTATGCAAAGACATCATCAACAATAATTTTCTCTCTATCCAAGCTTTCTCTTGTACTCATATAATTCAAAGAGATCTCTTCTGATGTATGTACTTCTTTTGATGTATGTGCCTCTACAGGGGCTATATCCTCATCAATTTTAAACTCGTCAATTTTTGGCTCATCAAGAGTACTAATTTGTTTTGGATCTTCTTCTGGAATAGGCACTTCTTGTGTCCTTTTCTTTCGGGGATTTTTATCTTTAGCGCCAACAGGACGACCACGCTTCAAGCGTGCCTTTAATGTACTATCATATTGACCTTCAGGGACATCAATCTGTGCTGGAGTATTTACAGCCGGTATATGAGATTTTGTTACTTTCTTTATGTCAGTAAAGGCATCCGGTAATTGATTTGCTATACTTTGCAAATGGATGATCCTTTGAACTTCACGTTCACTTTGATTTGTATGTGGATCCAAATGAGACAATGATGATGCATTCCATGTAATTTCACGCCGTTCTTCAAGAAGCGGCACCTTTTCTCCCCCTAACGGCGGGAAAACTGTCTCATCAAAATGGCAATCCGCAAAGCGTGCGGTAAACATATCACCCGTCAGGGGTTCAAGATATCTAATTATGGATGGAGAATCAAACCCAATGTAAATGGAAAGATGTCTTTGAGGGCCCATCTTAGTTCGCTTTGGTGGAGAAATGGGAACATAAACAGCACAACCAAATATTTTCAAATGAGAAATATTAGGTTGTTGGCCCAAAACAAGTTGTAATGGAGAATATTGATGATAAGCAGTTGGTCGGATGCGAACCAACGATGCAGCATGCAATATAGCATGTCCCCAAGCAGAAGTAGGTAATTTCGACCTTAAAAGTAAAGGCCGAGCAATCATTTGAAGGCGTTTGATAAAGGACTCTGCTAATCCATTTTGTGTATGTACATGTGCAACTGGATGTTCAACACCAATGCCAATGGACATGCAATAATCATCAAATGCTTGAGATGTAAACTCACCAGCATTATCAAGACGAATTGTCTTAATTGGATAGTCAGGAAATTGTGCCCTCAATTTGATGATTTGTGCAAGAAGCTTAGCAAATGCAATAGAACGAGTAGAAAGTAGGCAAACATGTGACCATCTTGATGATGCGTCTATTAAAACCATAAAATAACGAAATGGCCCACATGGTGGATGAATAGGTCCACATATATCCCCTTGGACTCGTTGTAAAAACGTTGGAGATTCACTAACCACTTTCAAGGGAGAAGGTTTAATAACCAATTTTCCTTGTGAGCATGCCTGACATGGACAATCACTAGATAAAAGAATCCTCTGGTTCTTTAATGGATGACCATGTGAATTTTCAATTATTCGACGCATCATTGTTGACCCCGGATGGCCAAGTCGGTCATGCCAAAGCATAAAAAGCTTTGGATCACTGAACTTCTGGTTCATTATGATATTTGATTCTATTGCACTTATAGATGTATAATACAAGCCAGATGAGAAAGCTGGAAGTTTTTCAACTACATGCTTCTGGCATGAAACAATAGAAGTAATTAACATATATTCTATATTCCCCACATTTGTAGTTTCAATATGAAACCCATTAAGACGTATATCCTTAAAACTAATCAGATTTCTTCTGGATCTGACAGAATATAAAGCCTCTTTGATATAAATGTGTGTTCCTCCAGGTAATATTATATTTGCTCTTCCAGAGCCTTCGATTAGCTTTGCACTACCTGAAATTGTATTCACATTAGCTTTTTGCTAATCTTAAGTTTGAAAAATATTTCTTATCCCGAAGGATTGTATGTGTTGTAGCACTGTCCACCAAACATACATCTCCATCATGCATCTTGGAATTGCTCAAAACACTGACATTTTCCATGCTTCTTCATTTAAAGAAAAATACATATAATAAGTTTATGAATAAATATAACAATAAAATAAAATAAAATTATGAGATCACAGATCCTTTTATTGAATTGAAAGTATTTCAAATAAAAAAACTGAAACTTAAATCATTAGTTCATATCATTTTATTGAATTGAAATAAAGCAACATAATAGACCAACATAAAATTAGTCAATATTGGGGTTCCCATCATTGGCATCATCATCACCATCCTTCATATTTTCATCACCAATATTGGTATTTCCATCACCATATGAATTGTCAAATGCCCCACTTGGTTCGGCCAAGAAATCAGACACATCCAAATGGGTGATATCCATTGGCTCAGGAAAATCATCAAAAATGTTGAAATCGATGAAGTTTGTTTCTTTCTCTTTTCCCTTTCCCTTAATTGATGCTTGATAAAGATTAACCAAGTGTTTCGCCGTACGACAGGTACGAGACCAATGTCCTTTCACGCCACACCTATAGCAAGCCTCATCACTTTTCTTTTCAGAATTAATCTGCACACCTTTCCCTTTTCCTTGTTTTTTCTTCATTGTTATTCCACTTCTGGTGGTAAGGTGCATTTTTCTTATTTGAGGCATGATTGTGACCACCTCGGTTTCGAAAATTATAATGACCACGACCACGGCCACGACCATAATTACGACCACGACCACGGCCATAATTGCTTGCATTCGCTTCAGGGAATGATGCATTTGCATTTGCTTCTGGAAATGGCTTTGAGCCAGTTGGGTGGGAATGATGGTTTTTCATCAAAAGCTCATTGTTTTGTTCAGCAACAAGGAGACATGAAATCAGTTGGGAATATTTTGTAAACCCCTTTTCTCGGTATTGCTGCTGCAGGAGCATGTTTGATGCATGAAAAGTTGTGAATGTTTTCTCCAACATATCTTCATCAGTAACCGTGTCTCCACACAACCTCAATTTAGAGACAGTTTTGAACATTGCTGAGTTGTACTCATTCACTGTTTTGAAATCCTGCAAGCGCAGGTGCATCCAATCATAACGAGCCTTTGGAAGAATTATACTCTTCTGATGGTCATACCTTTCTTCCAAATTTTTCCATAGGATAGCAGGGTCCTTCACCCCAAGGTATTCAGATTGCAACCCTTCATGAAGGTGATGGCGAAGGAAAATCATAGCTTTCGAGCGATCCTGCAGGGATGCTTCATTTCCTTCCTTGATGGTATTTCCAAGATCCTTTGCATTCAAATGAATTTCAGCATCAAGGATCCATGTCAAATAGTTCTTGCCAGAAATGTCAAGTGCAACAAACTCAAGCTTCGTGAGATTCGACATTGTTGAATACGTCCTAAGAAACAAAAATCAAATATTTCAGAATTAATTGTAACCATGAAAAATTTAGATATGCCTCAATAACAAAAATGATCATAAAAAAAAAATATTAAATAAATGAACATATGCATAATTAGTCACTCAAAGCTACAGGTTTGAGTTCTATACATTTAGGGCTTCAGGCTCTAAAATAATTATATAACTTAGAACTTCGGGTTTCTAGAATTATTGGATTTCTTTTGATTTAAAACTTCAAGTTTAAATCATTAGGGTGTGAACTTCGGGTTCTAATGTATAAATAAAATCCTTCTTTATAAAAGAAGGTGATCTAATTGATTCCAGTCAGTTGTTCCACGAATGAGACAGGAATGTAAGATAAGACCAAGGGGGAGTGTTAGACTTCCATGAATACGTTATCAGCACGAAGATACATCCGTGGTAGATGGTGGTGTATTTCCTATGCCTATAAATAGTAGGCACTAAAGATGAATAAGAGACTTGAGCATTAAGCTATTGAGAACTACTCTTACCTTCATATACTTTCTCTATTTACTTTTACAACACGTTATCAGCACGACTCTATTACCAGTTGAGGATCTTGGCTTGGACTTGGTATAATTTTCTTATCTAATTTCTTATTTTATTTCGATTGATGCTATAAGTTTGTTTTTGTTTCGCTAACCAAGTTTCTTTGAGACATAGTCCCACACATGTTGATTAACTATAATACAGAAGGATGATATGACTCAAAGTTTGGTTCTACCATGTTCTCAGTTTTTCTTTTCTAACCAATTGTGCAGGTTCTTCATTTGTTTGTTTAATATACACTATAACATGCATATGCTTTTATTTATTATCATATATAAATAAACGATTGCACTTTTATAAAGAAGGATTTTATTTATACATTAGAACCCGAAGTTCACACCCTAATGATTTAAACTTGAAGTTTTAAATCAAAGAAATCCAATAATTCTAGAACCCGAAGTTCTAAGTTATATAATTATTTTAGAGCCTGAAGCCCTAAATGTATAGAACTCAAACCTGTAGCTTTGAGTGACTAATTATGCATATGTTCATTTATTTAATATTTTTTTTTTATGATCATTTTTGTTATTGAGGCATATCTAAATTTTTCATGGTTACAATTAATTCTGAAATATTTGATTTTTGTTTCTTAGACGTATTCAACAATGTCGAATCTCACGAAGCTTGAGTTTGTTGCACTTGACATTTCTGGCAAGAACTATTTGACATGGATCCTTGATGCTGAAATTCATTTGAATGCAAAGGATCTTGGAAATACCATCAAGGAAGGAAATGAAGCATCCCTGCAGGATCGCTCGAAAGCTATGATTTTCCTTCGCCATCACCTTCATGAAGGGTTGAAATCTGAATACCTTGGGGTGAAGGACCCTGCTATCCTATGGAAAAATTTGGAAGAAAGGTATGACCATCAGAAGAGTATAATTCTTCCAAAGGCTCGTTATGATTGGATGCACCTGCGCTTGCAGGATTTCAAAACAGTGAATGAGTACAACTCAGCAATGTTCAAAACTGTCTCTAAATTGAGGTTGTGTGGAGACACGGTTACTGATGAAGATATGTTGGAGAAAACATTCACAACTTTTCATGCATCAAACATGCTCCTGCAGCAGCAATACCGAGAAAAGGGGTTTACAAAATATTCCCAACTGATTTCATGTCTCCTTGTTGCTGAACAAAACAATGAGCTTTTGATGAAAAACCATCATTCCCACCCAACTGGCTCAAAGCCATTTCCAGAAGCAAATGCAAATGCATCATTCCCTGAAGCGAATGCAAGCAATTATGGCCGTGGTCGTGGTCGTAATTATGGTCGTGGCCGTGGTCGTGGTCATTATAATTTTCGAAACCGAGGTGGTCACAATCATGCCTCAAATAAGAAAAATGCACCTTACCACCAGAAGTGGAATAACAATGAAGAAAAACAAGGAAAAGGGAAAGGTGTGCAGATTAATTCTGAAAAGAAAAGTGATGAGGCTTGCTATAGGTGTGGCGTGAAAGGACATTGGTCTCGTACCTGTCGTACGGCGAAACACTTGGTTAATCTTTATCAAGCATCAATTAAGGGAAAGGGAAAAGAGAAAGAAACAAACTTCATCGATTTCAACATTTTTGATGATTTTCCTGAGCCAATGGATATCACCCATTTGGATGTGTCTGATTTCTTGGCCGAACCAA
The DNA here is from genome assembly GCA_020521455.1 of Prunus kanzakura. Lineage (NCBI taxonomy): Eukaryota > Viridiplantae > Streptophyta > Magnoliopsida > Rosales > Rosaceae > Prunus > Prunus kanzakura. The sequence goes on along the minus strand of BPUM01001354.1, from coordinate 5,107 downwards.
GTGGGGCATTTGACAATTCATATGGTGATGGAAATACCAATATTGGTGATGAAAATATGAAGGATGGTGATGATGATGCCAATGATGGGAACCCCAATATTGACTAATTTTATGTTGGTCTATTATGTTGCTTTATTTCAATTCAATAAAATGATATGAACTAATGATTTAAGTTTCAGTTTTTTTATTTGAAATACTTTCAATTCAATAAAAGGATCTGTGATCTCATAATTTTATTTTATTTTATTGTTATATTTATTCATAAACTTATTATATGTATTTTTCTTTAAATGAAGAAGCATGGAAAATGTCAGTGTTTTGAGCAATTCCAAGATGCATGATGGAGATGTATGTTTGGTGGACAGTGCTACAACACATACAATCCTTCGGGATAAGAAATATTTTTCAAACTTAAGATTAGCAAAAGCTAATGTGAATACAATTTCAGGTAGTGCAAAGCTAATCGAAGGCTCTGGAAGAGCAAATATAATATTACCTGGAGGAACACACATTTATATCAAAGAGGCTTTATATTCTGTCAGATCCAGAAGAAATCTGATTAGTTTTAAGGATATACGTCTTAATGGGTTTCATATTGAAACTACAAATGTGGGGAATATAGAATATATGTTAATTACTTCTATTGTTTCATGCCAGAAGCATGTAGTTGAAAAACTTCCAGCTTTCTCATCTGGCTTGTATTATACATCTATAAGTGCAATAGAATCAAATATCATAATGAACCAGAAGTTCAGTGATCCAAAGCTTTTTATGCTTTGGCATGACCGACTTGGCCATCCGGGGTCAACAATGATGCGTCGAATAATTGAAAATTCACATGGTCATCCATTAAAGAACCAGAGGATTCTTTTATCTAGTGATTGTCCATGTCAGGCATGCTCACAAGGAAAATTGGTTATTAAACCTTCTCCCTTGAAAGTGGTTAGTGAATCTCCAACGTTTTTACAACGAGTCCAAGGGGATATATGTGGACCTATTCATCCACCATGTGGGCCATTTCGTTATTTTATGGTTTTAATAGACGCATCATCAAGATGGTCACATGTTTGCCTACTTTCTACTCGTTCTATTGCATTTGCTAAGCTTCTTGCACAAATCATCAAATTGAGGGCACAATTTCCTGACTATCCAATTAAGACAATTCGTCTTGATAATGCTGGTGAGTTTACATCTCAAGCATTTGATGATTATTGCATGTCCATTGGCATTGGTGTTGAACATCCAGTTGCACATGTACATACACAAAATGGATTAGCAGAGTCCTTTATCAAACGCCTTCAAATGATTGCTCGGCCTTTACTTTTAAGGTCGAAATTACCTACTTCTGCTTGGGGACATGCTATATTGCATGCTGCATCGTTGGTTCGCATCCGACCAACTGCTTATCATCAATATTCTCCATTACAACTTGTTTTGGGCCAACAACCTAATATTTCTCATTTGAAAATATTTGGTTGTGCTGTTTATGTTCCCATTTCTCCACCAAAGCGAACTAAGATGGGCCCTCAAAGACATCTTTCCATTTACATTGGGTTTGATTCTCCATCCATAATTAGATATCTTGAACCCCTGACGGGTGATATGTTTACCGCACGCTTTGCGGATTGCCATTTTGATGAGACAGTTTTCCCGCCGTTAGGGGGAGAAAAGGTGCCGCTTCTTGAAGAACGGCGTGAATTACATGGAATGCATCATCATTGTCTCATTTGGATCCACATACAAATCAAAGTGAACGTGAAGTTCAAAGGATCATCCATTTGCAAAGTATAGCAAATCAATTACCGGATGCCTTTACTGACATAAAGAAAGTAACAAAATCTCATATACCGGCTGTAAATACTCCAGCACGGATTGATGTCCCTGAAGGTCAATATGATAGTACATTAAAGGCACGCTTGAAGCGTGGTCGTCCTGTTGGCGCTAAAGATAAAAATCCCCGAAAGAAAAGGACACAAGAAGTGCCTATTCCAGAAGAAGATCCAAAACAAATTAGTACTCTTGATGAGCCAAAAATTGACGAGTTTAAAATTGATGAAGATATAGCCCCTGTAGAGGCACATACATCAAAAGAAGTACATACATCAGAAGAGATCTCTTTGAATTATATGAGTACAAGAGAAAGCTTGGATAGAGAGAAAATTATTGTTGATGATGTCTTTGCATACATGGTTGCTATAGAAATCATAAAAGATAATGAGGATCTTGAACCAAAAACTGTTGAAGAATGTCGACATAGAGAGGATTGGCCAAAATGGAAAGATGCGATCCAAGCAGAATTAAATTCCTTGGAAAATCGTAAAGTATTCGGACCAGTAGTCCGAACACCTGCAGGTGTGAAACCGGTTGGATACAAATGGGTGTTTGTAAGGAAACGTAACGAGAAAAATGAAATTGTAAGATACAAAGCACGACTTGTAGCTCAAGGTTTCTCGCAGAGACCTGGAATCGATTATGAGGAGACATATTCCCCTGTGGTTGATGCAATCACATTACGTTTCTTGATTAGTTTGGTTGTCACAGAAAGACTTGATATGAAACTTATGGACGTAGTTACTGCATACCTATATGGATCACTTGAGAATGATATCTATATGAAGATCCCAGAAGGATTTAAATTGCCTGAAGCAAATGATCCAAAATATCATGATATGTATTCAATTAAGTTACAACGATCCTTGTATGGATTAAAGCAATCTGGAAGAATGTGGTATAACCGTCTTAGTGAATATCTTATACAAGAAGGATATGTAAATAATCCAATTTGTCCATGTGTTTTTATTAAAAGGTCTAGAAATGGATTTGCTATTATTGCAGTATATGTGGATGATTTAAATCTTGTTGGAACTCCTGAAGAGCTTACAAATACTGCTGCTTATTTAATGAAGGAATTTGAGATGAAAAATCTTGGGAAGACTAAATTTTGTCTCGGCCTGCAGATCGAGCATTTACCAACTGGAATCTTTATCCATCAATCAACATATACAGAAAAAGTTTTACAACGATTTTATATGGATAAAGCACATCCATTAAGTAGCCCAATGGTTGTTCGATCACTTGATGTAAAGAAAGATCCTTTTCGCCCACAAGAAGATAATGAAGAATTACTTGGTCCTGAAGTACCATATCTTAGTGCAATTGGAGCTTTAATGTATCTTGCAAATTGTACACGGCCTGATATAGCTTTTCCTGTCAACTTATTAGCAAGGTATAGCTCTGCACCAACTAAGAGACATTGGAATGGTGTTAAACATGTACTACGGTATCTTCGTGGAACAACTGACATGGGTTTATTTTATTCAAAAGGGTCAAAGTCCCAAATAGTTGGCTATGCTGATGCTGGTTATCTTTCTGATCCACATAAAGCTAAATCACAAACAGGTTATGTGTTCACTTGTGGTGGTGCTGCTATATCATGGCGATCTATAAAGCAAACATTAACCGCCACTTCCTCAAACCATTCTGAAATATTGGCATTGCATGAAGCAAGCCGGGAATGCATATGGTTAAGATCTATGATACAACATATTCGAGAAACAAGTGGGTTGTCTTCAATCAAAGATTCTCCAACATTACTATATGAAGATAACGCTGCTTGTATTGCTCAAATCACAAATGGATACATCAAAGGTGATAGAACCAAGCACATTTCCCCAAAATTTTTCCACACGCATGAACTTCAGAAGAATGGTGACATAGATGTTCAACAAATACAATCCAGCAACAACTTTGCAGATTTATTCACTAAAGCACTACCAACTACAACATTCAGAAAGATGGTCAACAATATTGGAATGCGCCAGCTCAAGGATCTTTTGCCAGCATCAGGGGGAGCGTGTCATAATTGAGACCCTCACACTGTACTCTTTTTCCTTCGTTCTGGTTTTTATCCCATTGGGTTTTTCCAGGCAAGGTTTTAATGAGGCAGTGTCACACGTTCTATATTACACATGGATATGTACTCTTTTCCCTTCGCCTAGGTTTTGTCCCACCGGGTTTTACTGGCAAGGTTTTAACGAGGCATACTCCATGCATGGTGGACATCCAAGGGGGAGTGTTGTAACCCCAAAGGTTATGGATGCCCACCATAAGTGCATTGTATTTCCTCCATTATATCCATCATTATACCTATCAATCGAAATATTATAACACGTTATCAGCACGACATTGCTCTTGGTATGTTTTCTTTCTCTGAATTTTATTTCTTTTTATATAAGCTAGAGTCATCACATGGTATAGAGTTTCTTCGTACTCACCATCAGACTTCATCATGCTTGTTTAAGAAAAAAATCCTTATTCTTATTACACATGAATATAATGCCATGTTTTTTTTTATTTGTTTGTTTATTTGATCTTAAGTATGATCTTAATTATTATAATGAGTTTGTATTATACAAAAGATCAGGGCTTGAAGTTCCTCGATCCTCATCATATAACTTGATTAGGACATAGAGCCCTTTTGATTGAATCAAAACCTGAAGTTCTTTGATTCCAAATAATTGAGGTTGTGAAGTTCCGTGAATTTAAAGAGCACATAAGGACATGAAACTCCTGGATTTTGTATTAATCAAAATCAGAATTCCATGAGGTCTACATATGTCAAGAACCCGAACCAGAAGTTTCGAATGCATATACATCGATTTGAAGGTCAAAGCACAACTATTAATTCAATTTATTTAGATCTACGTATTCGAACTTGAGGTTTCGAATATATGTTGATATGAACCTGAAGTTCATAGTTTTTCATGGATCTTAATACTATATATGTACTTGAAGTTCATTACTTATTTGTGCCTATATGAACCTGAATTGGTTGGAAATCCAATTCTTAAACTTGTAGTTTTATCTACATATTGAATCCATATTAATATTATATTATCTTGGAATTTCATAGTCTTTAATTTATTTATTTTATTCCTCATTTATACCACTTTACTCATTTTATTTTATTTATGTTGGGTTATTAGTTAATTTTGATTATTTTATATATATAACTGAAATCATAATTGCTAGAAGCAATCAATGCCCATTTATACGAAACGAAAAGATAATATAGGTTACACTTTATGTGTATTATGATGGAGCTGGA
>BPUM01001353.1:0-27337 GCA_020521455.1 Prunus kanzakura | reverse complement strand
TGTACGAAATTGGACACTTCAAGTTCAAAGGCAGTTTGTTCCGAATTGGAGTGGTTGGTGTATTCCGTAGTTCTAGCGATTGGATTTCACTCAAAACTCACCACATGACTCCTCCCACCATATTATGATGATGCCCAAGTTTTGGGCTCGATCGGAAATCAATAGGTGTACGAAATTGGACACTTCAAGTTCAAAGGCAGTTTGTTCCGAATTGGAGTGGTTGGTGTATTCCGTAGTTCTAGCGATTGGATTTCACTCAAAACTCACCACATGACTCCTCCCACCATATTATGATGATGCCCAAGTTTTGGGCTCGATCGGAAATCAATAGGTGTACGAAATTGGACACTTCAAGTTCAAAGGCAGTTTGTTCCGAATTGGAGTGGTTGGTGTATTCCGTAGTTCTAGCGATTGGATTTCACTCAAAACTCACCACATGACTCCTCCCACCATATTATGATGATGCCCAAGTTTTGGGCTCGATCGGAAATCAATAGGTGTACGAAATTGGACACTTCAAGTTCAAAGGCAGTTTGTTCCGAATTGGAGTGGTTGGTGTATTCCGTAGTTCTAGCGATTGGATTTCACTCAAAACTCACCACATGACTCCTCCCACCATATTATGATGATGCCCAAGTTTTGGGCTCGATCGGAAATCAATAGGTGTACGAAATTGGACACTTCAAGTTCAAAGGCAGTTTGTTCCGAATTGGAGTGGTTGGTGTATTCCGTAGTTCTAGCGATTGGATTTCACTCAAAACTCATCAAATGACTCCTCCCACCATATTATGATGATGCCCAAGTTTTGGGCTCGATCGGAAATCAATAGGTGTACGAAATTGGACACTTCAAGTTCAAAGGCAGTTTGTTCCGAATTGGAGTGGTTGGTGTATTCCGTAGTTCTAGCGATTGGATTTCACTCAAAACTCACCACATGACTCCTCCCACCATATTATGATGATGCCCAAGTTTTGGGCTCGATCGGAAATCAATAGGTGTACGAAATTGGACACTTCAAGTTCAAAGGCAGTTTGTTCCGAATTGGAGTGGTTGGTGTATTCCGTAGTTCTAGCGATTGGATTTCACTCAAAACTCACCACATGACTCCTCCCACCATATTATGATGATGCCCAAGTTTTGGGCTCGATCGGAAATCAATAGGTGTACGAAATTGGACACTTCAAGTTCAAAGGCAGTTTGTTCCGAATTGGAGTGGTTGGTGTATTCCGTAGTTCTAGCGATTGGATTTCACTCAAAACTCATGAAATGACTCCTCCCACCATATTATGATGATGCCCAAGTTTTGGGCTCGATCGGAAATCAATAGGTGTACGAAATTGGACACTTCAAGTTCAAAGGCAGTTTGTTCCGAATTGGAGTGGTTGGTGTATTCCGTAGTTCTAGCGATTGGATTTCACTCAAAACTCATGCAAATGACTCCTCCCACCATATTATGATGATGCCCAAGTTTTGGGCTCGATCGGAAATCAATAGGTGTACGAAATTGGACACTTCAAGTTCAAAGGCAGTTTGTTCCGAATTGGAGTGGTTGGTGTATTCCGTAGTTCTAGCGATTGGATTTCACTCAAAACTCACCACATGACTCCTCCCACCATATTATGATGATGCCCAAGTTTTGGGCTCGATCGGAAATCAATAGGTGTACGAAATTGGACACTTCAAGTTCAAAGGCAGTTTGTTCCGAATTGGAGTGGTTGGTGTATTCCGTAGTTCTAGCGATTGGATTTCACTCAAAACTCATGAAATGACTCCTCCCACCATATTATGATGATGCCCAAGTTTTGGGCTCGATCGGAAATCAATAGGTGTACGAAATTGGACACTTCAAGTTCAAAGGCAGTTTGTTCCGAATTGGAGTGGTTGGTGTATTCCGTAGTTCTAGCGATTGGATTTCACTCAAAACTCACCACATGACTCCTCCCACCATATTATGATGATGCCCAAGTTTTGGGCTCGATCGGAAATCAATAGGTGTACGAAATTGGACACTTCAAGTTCAAAGGCAGTTTGTTCCGAATTGGAGTGGTTGGTGTATTCCGTAGTTCTAGCGATTGGATTTCACTCAAAACTCACCACATGACTCCTCCCACCATATTATGATGATGCCCAAGTTTTGGGCTCGATCGGAAATCAATAGGTGTACGAAATTGGACACTTCAAGTTCAAAGGCAGTTTGTTCCGAATTGGAGTGGTTGGTGTATTCCGTAGTTCTAGCGATTGGATTTCACTCAAAACTCATGAAATGACTCCTCCCACCATATTATGATGATGCCCAAGTTTTGGGCTCGATCGGAAATCAATAGGTGTACGAAATTGGACACTTCAAGTTCAAAGGCAGTTTGTTCCGAATTGGAGTGGTTGGTGTATTCCGTAGTTCTAGCGATTGGATTTCACTCAAAACTCACCACATGACTCCTCCCACCATATTATGATGATGCCCAAGTTTTGGGCTCGATCGGAAATCAATAGGTGTACGAAATTGGACACTTCAAGTTCAAAGGCAGTTTGTTCCGAATTGGAGTGGTTGGTGTATTCCGTAGTTCTAGCGATTGGATTTCACTCAAAACTCATCACATGACTCCTCCCACCATATTATGATGATGCCCAAGTTTTGGGCTCGATCGGAAATCAATAGGTGTACGAAATTGGACACTTCAAGTTCAAAGGCAGTTTGTTCCGAATTGGAGTGGTTGGTGTATTCCGTAGTTCTAGCGATTGGATTTCACTCAAAACTCACCACATGACTCCTCCCACCATATTATGATGATGCCCAAGTTTTGGGCTCGATCGGAAATCAATAGGTGTACGAAATTGGACACTTCAAGTTCAAAGGCAGTTTGTTCCGAATTGGAGTGGTTGGTGTATTCCGTAGTTCTAGCGATTGGATTTCACTCAAAACTCACCACATGACTCCTCCCACCATATTATGATGATGCCCAAGTTTTGGGCTCGATCGGAAATCAATAGGTGTACGAAATTGGACACTTCAAGTTCAAAGGCAGTTTGTTCCGAATTGGAGTGGTTGGTGTATTCCGTAGTTCTAGCGATTGGATTTCACTCAAAACTCACCACATGACTCCTCCCACGATATTATGATGATGCCCAAGTTTTGGGCTCGATCGGAAATCAATAGGTGTACGAAATTGGACACTTCCAGAATCGGCTCTCTCACTCCCCTCGGCCGACCTCCCCGAGGACGAGTCGTCCTCAAATGCCCTTGGACTACGCCTACCCTCAGATTCGGTATCTGACATCTACAAACACAAATGAAGGACAACTAAGTGCGGTGCTAGAATCAAATTCCTATTCTACCACCTAAACACCCATGTTCATACTCGTTCATACTTGTTCATGCTTTATTCAAACAAACTTCATCGAATTCAACACTTTGATTCGTACAAAATCAAAAGCACGGCCACATACCTTGTTTGCACGGTGGTTCCAATTCGCCGGAAATCGCCTCCGCCTTGATCACGCTCGCCGGAAATCGCCTGCTCAGCCTTCGTACGCTCGCCGGAAATCGCCTCTCACAAGCCCTCTTTGCTCTCAAAAACTCCAAGTATTCCAACCCTCGTCCACTCCTCATGTTTATAAAGCCGATCTAGCATCGGGAAATGAAGCGACGCATCGGGATACGAAACGCCGCGACCCTTCACAGCCATGCCGACACGTGTCACGCATGCATGGAGACGCCCAGACATTGTCAGTTGAGACGCTTCAACTTCCTGGACATGGCACATCTCGCCACCTTCGAGCACAACCCCACTAGCTAACGGTAGGCGCACATTGGATTATTTCTCAATCACCTCTCGTGCCGAACGGTAGGCGCACATTGGATGATTTCTCAATCACCTCTCGTGCCGAACGGTAGGCGCACATTGGAAGATTTCTCAATCACCTCTCGTGCCGAACGGTAGGCGCACATTGGATGATTTCTCAATCACCTCTCGTGCCGAACGGTAGGCGCACATTGGATGATTTCTCAATCACCTCTCGTGCCGAACGGTAGGCGCACATTGGATGATTTCTCAATCACCTCTCTTGCCGAACGGTAGGCGCACATTGGAAGATTTCTCAATCACCTCTCTTGCCGAACGGTAGGCGCACATTGGAAGATTTCTCAATCACCTCTCGTGCCGAACGGTAGGCGCACATTGGATGATTTCTCAATCACCTCTCGTGCCGAACGGTAGGCGCACATTGGATGATTTCTCAATCACCTCTCGTGCCGAACGGTAGGCGCACATTGGCTGATTTCTCAATCACCTTTCGTGCCGAACGGTAGGCGCACATCCATGGCTTTTCACTGGCCTCTCCACCATTCGGTACCCGATGCCGTCGCTTTACAAATCTTACTCGCTCGGGCACTTGGGGGACTACATACCACCATCGGCAACACCGAGACCATCGTGTTCGGATCAGAATACCGAAGACAGATTCAAGTCCCCAACCGAGAAGCTTCTCAATCGGCAACTTGGGGGACTACTGTTTGTACCATATCTGACCCTCCACTCATTCAACGACACGTGGATCTTAGAAACTCGCCCAAGCACCCAAGGCCTCGAACAATCGGCATCGGCTACCGATGGCACTGTCTCAAAGCAGCAAACAGCCACTACAAGTCCAACACAGTATGCAATCGGTACCCCCTACCGATTCTACAGAATCAACCTCGAAGCACCCGCCCGAAATATCTAAGGACTCGTGTCAACCTCTTAGGACCCTCCCACGAGTCCCACATCGAAAGTGAGTGCTAAGAGCATCCAAAACTCCCTTTATAAATAGCCCCCTTCACTACAATACATGGGTAAGACTTTTCAGCTTGACTTTTATACTTCTATATAGTCAACAGCAAAAGCTCTCAGAAAACAATCTTACTTCGGCATCGGAGGGTCTTAGGCTGGTTCCACACCGGTTCCATAGACCTTACGAGTCTTAATTTCCTTCTATTCAGGATCAGCATCCGAAGACAGGAAGAATCTCCATCTGTCACTCAATCGATCTCCTAGATCGTCCACATCTCTTGTAAGTTGCACCCATCTTTATCTGTTCAAGTTTTAGTGCCAACACACTCAAAACTCACCACATGACTCCTCCCACCATATTATGATGATGCCAAAGTTTTGGGCTCGATCGGAAATCAATAGGTGTACGAAATTGGATACTTCAATGTTCAAAGGCAGTTTGTTCCGAATTGGAGTGGTTGGTGTATTCCGTAGTTCTAGCGATTGGATTTCACTCAAAACTCATGAAATGACTCCTTCCCACCATATTATGATGATGCCCAAGTTTTGGGCCTCGATCGGAAATCAATAGGTGTACGAAATTGGACACTTGAAGTTCAAAGGCAGTTTGTTCCGAATTGGGGTGGTTGGTGTATTCCGTAGTTCTAGCGATTGGATTTCTACTCAAAACTCACCACATGACTCCTCCCACGATATTATGATGATGCCCAAGTTTTGGGCTCGATCGGAAATCAATAGGTGTACGAAATTGGACACTTCAAGTTCAAAGGCAGTTTGTTCCGAATTGGGGTGGTTGGTGTATTCCGTAGTTCTAGCGATTGGATTTCACTCAAAACTCACCACATGACTCCTCCCACGATATTATGATGATGCCCAAGTTTTGGGCTCGATCGGAAATCAATAGGTGTACGAAATTGGACACTTCAAGTTCAAAGGCAGTTTGTTACGAATTGGAGTGGTTGGTGTATTCCGTAGTTCTAGCGATTGGATTTCACTCAAAACTCACCACATGACTCCTCCCACCATATTATGATGATGCCCAAGTTTTGGGCTCGATCGGAAATCAATAGGTGTACGAAATTGGACACTTCAAGTTCAAAGGCAGTTTGTTCCGAATTGGAGTGGTTGGTGTATTCCGTAGTTCTAGCGATTGGATTTCACTCAAAACTCACCACATGACTCCTCCCACCATATTATGATGATGCCCAAGTTTTGGGCTCGATCGGAAATCAATAGGTGTACGAAATTGGACACTTCAAGTTCAAAGGCAGTTCGTGCTTCGATTGGAGTGTTTGGTGTATTCCGTAGTTCTAGCAATTGGATTTCACTCAAAACTCATCAAATGACTCCTCCCACCATATTATGATGATGCCCAAGTTTTGGGCTCGATCGGAAATCAATAGGTGTACGAAATTGGACACTTCAAGTTCAAAGGCAGTTTGTTCCGAATTGGAGTGGTTGGTGTATTCCGTAGTTCTAGCGATTGGATTTCACTCAAAACTCACCACATGACTCCTCCCACCATATTATGATGATGCCCAAGTTTTGGGCTCGATCGGAAATCAATAGGTGTACGAAATTGGACACTTCAAGTTCAAAGGCAGTTTGTTCCGAATTGGAGTGGTTGGTGTATTCCGTAGTTCTAGCGATTGGATTTCACTCAAAACTCATGAAATGACTCCTCCCACCATATTATGATGATGCCCAAGTTTTGGGCTCGATCGGAAATCAATAGGTGTACGAAATTGGACACTTCAAGTTCAAAGGCAGTTTGTTCCGAATTGGGGTGGTTGGTGTATTCCGTAGTTCTAGCGATTGGATTTCTCTCAAAACTCACCACATGACTCCTCCCACGATATTATGATGATGCCCAAGTTTTGGGCTCGATCGGAAATCAATAGGTGTACGAAATTGGACACTTCAAGTTCAAAGGCAGTTTGTTCCGAATTGGAGTGGTTGGTGTATTCCGTAGTTCTAGCGATTGGATTTCACTCAAAACTCACCACATGACTCCTCCCACGATATTATGATGATGCCCAAGTTTTGGGCTCGATCGGAAATCAATAGGTGTACGAAATTGGACACTTCAAGTTCAAAGTCAGTTTGTTCCGAATTGGGGTGGTTTGACAGGAACCGCCCCGAAATTTCCTCGGAACCCGAGACGAATCCTGTGGAAATTCCGACATCTTACCGATGTCGGGCCCACTTACTAAAAACCGAGACTTTCTGCCGAAAATTCGGCAGAGTCTCCCCTGTAAATTGAACATTCCCCAAAAATTTCAACCTGCATAAAACACATTTTAAAACACCAACTGGCAGCATGCACAAGTTAACAACATGCAATCACATAGTAGGCCTCCGGCCTTCAAATAATTCAAAACCAAACCATTCATGATCTCAAACAATTATACGATTACTCCCAAAAATCATTTAACCGGATTAAAATCCACTAACCTCATCAAAAATCCGATCACTCATTCAGAATCGATCAAACCTTTTAAACGCAATAAAATTTCCGCGGCTGCACCTGGTGAGACCCCAGGCTGCCTACGTACCCTTGGACAAGGGATCAAGCCACACGTAGTTCTCATATCAATGGTCACAACTCCGATTTCAATAAAACAAAATGAACCCCTTCTCAATCTCTTTCTTCATATTAGTTCAAACCCCATAACCATATCCTATCCAAGGCGTATGTACAATGAACACATCATCAAATTATTCCCTTTATAACAGTTCAATCCCGCAACCATACCCTATCCAAGGCGTATTGTGCCAAACAACACTGCCCATATCCAGGGCTTATACGTTCATACATGTACAAGCTCACAAATCTCAAACCAGAATCAAAACCACATATACATATGTGCAAAATAATAACACCCACCTCTCACCATCATCATGTACCAAGGGAAACAATCCAACAGGGGATTGTTGACTAGCTCACACTTATCCGGCCCTCAAACGTCCATGTGGCTAGGGATGAGTCGTCCAACTGGGGGACTGACACTCTAACCCAGCACGTACGGACGAAGAATCAAGACCCGTACGCCTAGAACCGTCCTACGCGCGCAGACTACCCAATCAAGGGTCTATAGCGACACCCCGTTAAGGTATGCCCCGGGTTCCGTCATATCCAGACCATATCCACAATTTCCATATATCAGTATCCAAGGGGAGGTACATATGCTGATGCACATCATGTACTGGGGGAAACAATCCAACAGGGGATTGTTGACTAGCTCACACTTATCCGGCCCTCAAACATCCATGTGGCTAGGGATGAGTCGTCCAACTGGGGGACTGACACTCTAACCCAGCACGTACGGACGAAGAATCAAGACCCGTACGCCTGGAACCGTCCTACGCGCGCAGACTACCCAATCAAGGGTCTACAGCGACACCCCGTTAAGGTATGCCCCGGGTTCCGTCATATCCAGACCATATCCACAATTTTCCCGGCATCCCACAATTCCAGGATCCGTGACCAATAAAGCCCACACGTCCGAAACCCGGCACGTGTGTGAATAGTATATCCAAACTGTATCCACAATTTTCCCGGCATCCCACAATTCCAGGATCCGTGACCAATAAAGCCCACACGTCCGAAACCCGGCACGTGTGTGAATAGTATATCCAAAATGATATACGGCGCCAAAAACTTGTTGTGTCGGATTCACTGCATCAAAAATAGATTCAGCTGCATCCTCAACTTGTGATACTCGCAAGTGCACGAGCCGTTTGGTAGTATAGCATATGTAAGTGCGAGGTCGATCCCACGAGGATTGGTGATTGAATGATCCAATTCATTTTCCCTACAAAAGAACAGAAATGGAAAAGAAAATAAATAAACAATAAAAAGGAAATAACTCAAGCAAATAAGTTCCCAAGTTCAATTAGATTAACGGATTGATTCTAGCTAAAGTATGATTAAGCCATGGTGTTTGGTCATAACCTTGTGTTCCTAATTCCCTAATTTGATCATTTGTTGTCTAACCTAAAATTAAGCATTAGGAACCCATTAAGCATAGAAGAACAATTTAAACAACCAAGCATGTATCTAATCCCTGTTGTCGAATGTCCATACATACTCTTCCTATTCATAGTTCAATTCGAATTAAAGCATGGTGTATACTCTTAATTCAAACCAAGATAGCTAACATGCAAGCCTAAATGGTGATCAATCATTCAAACTAGCATATTAACTTATAAGCATAATGAATAAGAACAAAAACCATAATTGAAACTTGGAAACTAATTAAACTTGAATACTTAATAAAGAATGTACATTACAAATAAAATTAAACTAAAACTTGAAGGAAAATTTAGCAAAATCATTTGTTACAACAATTGACAACTTGAAAGGAAACTAAGAGAATTTGAGGGAGAGAAGGGAAGGGAGATCTAGAGAAGTGTTTGAGAGCTCCCCCCCTTGGGGTGTGATTTGAAGCTTGAAGGCTTCTCTATTTATAGGGCTAAGAGGGAGGAACATCATTATGGATTCCCACACCATCCTTCATCTTTTGCTGCTGCACAAGCTTTCATCACATGGGTTCAAAGGTGATCAGTTTTGCTGCCAACCCATGTGATTGCCTTTTGCTGCCAACCCATGTGGTTGCCTTTTGGTTGCTGGAAAAAACGAGTTTTCTGAACCTGTTTTGGTGTAGGAAGGCCATAGGTCTCAAAACGTATCCAATGGGGCTGAAATTTGGATATGTTATACTAGACACCCATTGGAACAACTTCTATGAAGAAAGTATTCCCATCGGAGTAGTAGAAGCGTGCGTTTTGGACCTTGAAAGTTGGCTGCCGAACAGAGACTGGAATTGACTTCATTTCATTTCTTTTCTTTCTTTTTGCTTTACATGCATGCACATGCTTCTCTTTAATAGCTCAAAAGCTGATCTCCAGCTCCAAAGTGATCTGCCAATTCAATTCCCATGTTCAAAGGCTGAAGCAAAGATGCCTCTCATCATTTCTTCATTCTTCTCTCTCTCTCCTTTCTCTTTGCTTCACATGCACATGCTTTCTTTAATAGCTCCAACATGTACCAACTTGCTCCTTCAGAAATTCATAGCTGGAAAGCCTCCCAACTTCACTCATTATGTTGGGTACAAAGTCAGTTGCAGCTGGGGTGAGGCACATGGCTAAAAGGAGGCACATGGCTCCAAGCTGGCAGCTGCAAATCCTGCTGAGCAAGGTTGGGTGTTGGACGGGCTGAGCTCTCCACAAATGTCCAATTGGGCTGAAATTTTGATATGTTGTACTAGACACCCATTGGAACAAGTTTCATGAAGATCATCAGCTCATTCGAGCCCAAGAGCATGCTGATCCAAGGCCAAGAAGTTGACCTACGAAACTGGGCTGGCAGGGGACTGTAGCCAAAATTAATTTGTCTTTAAGCTCTTCTTCCATCCACCCAAATCAGGCCCTAACATGCATGGATTGCATCATTTCCTATCCAAAGCCATAATTGTTACCTAAAGCTGAAAGATAAACACAAAAAGGATTAAAAGCACAAGTTTAACTAAAAAACATAACCAAATCATAAGCTAGAAGGGTACAAAATGATATACAATTATGAACCGATCAAATACCCCCAAACCTAGATTTTGCTAGTCCTCGAGCAAAACAACACAAAACAAAGTTAAAAGCAAAACAAGAAGTTAACTAGACCACTTTCGTAGGTAACTCGATTGCATTGAGCGTATGCAACAAGCCTTTAAACCTCTAGGCATCCCTAGTAGGAGGAGTTGTGTCTCCTGAGGGTTTAACAGAAATGATACCCACAAACGTTTTACTAACTCTACAAAACAAAGTGGTTAGAAAACTTAATAGATTTGTTAGTCTTTAAGCAAAAGAAAAAAAACAAAAAAAACAAAAACGTTAACCTTCCAACCGGACAAAAATGTTAAACTTCATAGACATGGCCCAACAAGGAACAAAACAAGCACTAAGGAAGTTCTAAACATTATTCAAGTGCTACCACAATCTCACACAAATCATGCTCAAGGTGTGTGTGTGAAGTAGCCATGAAGATACAACTCATGCTTCTCAAACAACAATATGAATTCCTGCAAGAATGAACACAAGTTTGCCAAGCTAAACCAAAATCAATAGGACTTTACTCATGGATGTAATGTAATGGTTAGAAAAGGAATGGATATTGAAACACAAAGTCTAAGGAACAAAGTAGAGCATGTCATATAAACAAGATCATAGACGTTTGAGATGTAAGGCACAGAAATTAAAGAGCTCACAACACCAGATTTTGCAATTGAATCACTTCACAATTTGATTTTGACATTTACACACTTTGTATAATGTTTGGCCCAATTTTGCGGCTCTTTACCCTAGATCACCTTGATTTCTCCTTATATCACCCTAGGGTCGTGACTATGATTTGGTACCCTTCTAGCTTATGATTTGGTTATGTTTTTGAGTTAAACTTGTGCTTTTAATTCTTTTTGTGTTTATATTTCAGTTAATTGAGATTTAGGTAACAATGATGACTTTGGATAGGAAATGATGCAATCCATGCATGTTATGGGCTGATTGGCATATGAGGAATATGAGCTTAAAGACAAACACATTTTGGCTACAACCCCTTTCCAGCCCAATTTCGTAGGTCAACTTCTTGGCCTTGGATCAGCATGCTATGGGGCTCGAATGAGGTGAAGATCTTCATGAAACTTGTTCCAATGGGTGTCTACTACAACATATCCAAATTTCAGCCCAATTGGACATTTGTGGAGAGCTCAGCCCGTCCAACACCCAACCTTGCTCAGCAGGATTTGCAGCTGCCAGCTTGGAGCCATGTGCCTCCTTTTAGCCATGTGCCTCACCCCAGCTGCAACTGACTTTGTACCCAACATAATGAGTGAAGTTGGGAGGCTTTCCAGCTATGAATTTCTGAAGGAGCAAGTTGGTACATGTTGGAGCTATTAAAGAAAGCATGTGCATGTGAAGCAAAGAGAAAGGAGAGAGAGAAGAATGAAGAAATGATGAGAGGCATCTTTGCTTCAGCCTTTGAACATGGGAATTGAATTGGCAGATCACTTTGGAGCTGGAGATCAGCTTCTTGAGCTATTAAAGAGAAGCATGTGCATGCATGTAAAGCAAAAAGAAAGAAAAGAAATGAAATGAAGTCAATTCCAGTCTCTGTTCGGCAGCCAACTTTCAAGGTCCAAAACGCACACTTCTACTGCTCCGATGGGAATACTTTCTTCATAGAAGTTGTTCCAATGGGTGTCTAGTATAACATATCCAAATTTCAGCCCCATTGGATACGTTTTGAGACCTATGGCCTTCCTACACCAAAACAGGTTCAGAAAACTCGTTTTTCCAGCAACCAAAAGCAACCACATGGGTTGGCAGCAAAAGGCAATCACATGGGTTGGCAGCAAAACTGATCACCTTTGAACCCATGTGAAGAATCTTCAGGTGCAGCAGCAAAAGATGAAGGATGGTGTGGGAATCCATCATGATGTTCCTCCCTCTTAGCCCTATAAATAGAGAAGCCTTCAAGCTTCAAAACACACCCCAAGGGGGGGAGCTCTCAAACACTTCTCTAGAGCTCCCTTCCCTTCTCTCCCTCAAATTCTCTTAGTTTCCTTTCAAGTTTTCAATTGTTGTAATAAAATGAGTTTACTGAATTTTTCTTCAAGTTTTCAAGTTCTTCTTTAATTTTATTTGTAATGTACATTCTTTCTTAAGTATTCAAGTTTAATTAGTTTCCAAGTTTCAATTATGGTTTTTGTTCTTATTCATTATGCTTATAAGTTAATATGCTAGTTTGAATGATTGATCACCATTTAGGCTTGCATGTTAGCTATCTTGGTTTGAATTAAGAGTAGACACCATGCTTTAATTCGAATTGAACTATGAATAGGAAGAGTATGTATGGACATTCGACAACAGGGATTAGATACATGCTTGGTTGTTTAAATTGTTCTTCTATGCTTAATGGGTTCCTAATGCTTAGTTTTAGGTTAGACAACAAATGATCAAATTAGGGAATTAGGAACACAAGGTTAGAACCAGACACCATGGCCTAATCATACTTTAGCTAGAATCAATCCGTTAATCTAATTGAACTTGGGAACTTATTTGCTTGAGTTATTTCCTTTCTTTTCTTGTTTTATTTATTTTCTTTTCCATTTCTGTTTTTTTGTAGGGAAAATGAATTGGATCATTCAATCACCAATCCTCGTGGGATCGACCTCGCACTTACATATGCTATACTACCGAACGGCTCGTGCACTTGCGAGTATCACAAGTTGAGGATGCAGCTGAATCTATTTTGATGCAGTGAATTCCGACACAACAAGTTTTTGGCGCCGTTGCCGGGGATTGGCAACATAGTTTGGTTCTATTTCTTTTCCCTACTTGTTTTATTTTTATTTTTCAGTTTCATCTTTTTCTAGACAGTTTCCTGAGTGAATGGCGTTAATGGACAAGTTGTGTTTGTAGTCCAACGGAATAGGACAATTGCCTAACAAGCAAGAGAACTGGGTTTAAGTCCCAGCTTACACAACCCATTGGTGTTTGTTACTTTGAAGCATGGAATTAGATGTTTTAGTTTAGTTTTTCCTTTTCATTTTAGTTTTTATTTCCTAATCCTTTTAATTCAATTTCAAGTTTGTGTGTTTGCTTTAGTAATTTATGACAGCTTAATAAAAATGGAGAGAGATGGCAACCTCAATCATAAGAATGGGAAGTGTGGAGCAGTGGGAGAAGTCGACCTCCAAGTGCATTCATGCTCGACCTAATCGCTTCAAGGGGGAGCATTTCAATCCTTTCCTCTTCTTTGAATTCTGTTTATTTCCTGTCATTGTTTTTACCTTTTGGTCCGCGTTGAGTTCTTCGTTTTTCTGTGCTGAATCCAACCATATAAAGAACGTAAATTTTGGACTTACGGTTTGAAAGTTATAGGCTAAAAACTGAACAGAGGTCGAAGCTGAAAAACATAGAAACGAATCTGTCCAAGTGGTGATAAATAGGTGATAGAAAGTGCTGTTTGTGTTTTTCTTTGGTTTCTTGGTTTGTTTCTTTTAGTACAACATTTTATTTCGTTTGTTTGAGTTTGTTTAGAGTACTTAGTTCATTTTCGTTTATGGTTTGTTGTTTCATTTTATCTTAATTTGTTTTTGTTTCTTTTTCTTACGAGAATATCTTTTAAAATAAAATAAAAATTTTTAAAATTATTTTTCATATGAGCTAACTTTTGGTAACTCCAGTAAGCACTTCCGTCAATACAGTGTCTAGGAGTTCTTATAGGCGACACCTTCGGTGTCTAAGAAGTTTGGGTTTTAAGCGGGACCATTGTGACCCCTCCAACCTTCCCGGATCCCCTGGCTGTGTTTTCTGAGGCACTTAACTGGTCATCCGTGAGTTGCTTGTATATTCGTGTGTTTTTAAATTATGTTTTTTTTAAAATTTTCTTTGTTTTCTTTTCTCTTGAGTCTTTGCTTTTATTTTTTTGTTAAGTTAGTTTATGTATTTATTTACGTGGTTATGGTTAGTTAGTTTATTTCTGAGTGTTAAAACACATTTTTATTTTATTTCAAACGTTGCATTAAAAAAAAAAAAAAACAAAACAAAACAAAACAAAACAAAAAAAAAAAACAAAAAAAACATTCAAGTAAATTTAAAAATAAAATAAAAAACAACTTCATCTTCATCATCTTCTTCATCATCTTCTTCATCTTCTTCATCTTCATCATCATCATGGCTTGCCTCTATTTTTCTCGCACTTGTAGAATCTGCAGCAGCTCTACATGGTCCTCATTCTTTCTTTGCAGTTCTGCCACATACTGATTGGCATTGTAAAGCCGCTTCTGCAAGTCCGCCACCATAGCCTTCAAGGAAGCCACCTCCTCGCTCAGTGCTCCACACTCTTTTGTTCTTGCTAGTAGGCGCAAGCCCAGATTTGTGGCCGAGACCGCTTGGAGCGCGGTAAAAGTGTGGGATTCATCCACTGCCTCATTGTCAGACCGGTGTGCTATACGCCAATGATCTGCCGGTGTGAGCTTGCTGCCAATCATACCTCCTAGCAGCACAGCTCTGTTCGGCCTTGCCTCAGCAAAGTTTGGTATTACCTCAGCAAAGTTTGAGGCCGTACCGTGATGATATGTAGAGTTTGGGAAGACAGTGTTTGGACGAGCCCTTTTCTTGGCATTCGGTGGTGCAAGTGAGAGCTCAAGGTTGAGATCATCAAGGTGAGTGCATGAGGATGCCATTTGTTTTGCTTCTGAATTTTTTTGATGTTTTTCTTTGAGTTTGCAGGAAGAAATGCTGGGTATCATCCGTTTGCAGAGGCGTGGTTTAAATAGACATATGCTGATGAGAGAGAGCCAACACCCTTTCGGATTTCCCGGGCACGCTCGACCTAATCGCTTCAAGGGGGAGCACCTTTACTTTCACTTTACTTTTCTTTTTTCCGTGTTTTCTGGTGTTTAATATTTTTGCCCGTTACTTTCATTTTCTAGAGCTTTGTGTTTCTGCTTTTCCCTTTCGGCTATCATCTTTATTTTATGTTAGGGAACTGTGCTTTCTTTTCCGTTTGTCGTCTTCGTTTGATTTAAGTTTGGGAAGTGTGCTTTTGTTTTCCGTTTTCTTTTTCCTTCAGCAAATTTCCTCTTTTATTTCCGAAAAAAAAAAAACAAAAACAACAAAATAAAATAAAAACAACAATTAGCAGTAGAAATCATTTCTTCTCGGTGCTTGGTGTCTCGACCATTGGAGCTTTGAGTTTGGCCCTCTGGCTGTCCTCTTCCTGGGCTTCACGCACAGCCTCTTGGGGCTCACCACTTGAGCTCCCAAAGATCGCAATCTTAGCTTGAGCATAACTTTCTCTCGCGATCTGCTTGCTTGCGTTTACCCGGTCGGTCTAGGTCCTCCAGCTGCTTTCGCAAGTCGCGAGAATACAACTCTACCATTTTTGATAGGTTTTTATTCTCATCCCGCAATACTTCTAGCTGGTGTCGATTCACCTCCACTATCCTTGCCCTCTCCCTTTTCAAGCTTTTTATAGCAGTCTGACACTCTTCAACCATACTTCGCTCCGCCGCCAACTGACTTTTCAGCACCTCTACCTCATGGGACTTCGCAAGTAGGCGATGACCCAAACTTGCAACACATGCTGCACTCTGCACGCTCAGTGCCATGGCATCAGCTAGCGACCCGGTTGTCATCCCTTGTCCCGAACACGCGTATATCTTTAGGAGTCACTAGATTTCTGCCCACTCCAATGGCAACATCGTTGTCCAGGAGTATTGAGTCAGCTACTGTCACAGGCCCCCTTGCGGAGGCAAAGTAGGGCATCCATACTGGTGCCGCTGCTTGGCCCCGTGTCTGAGTCGGTGGAGCTAGGTTGAGATCCAACGAAAATGGGTAGTTAGAGGCCATTTGATTTCTCACTCGTTTTTCTTCTTTCCTTCTTTTCTCTTTTCTGTGTATTTCTGAGTTTGTATTTTGTTTTACCCTTTCATTTTACCTTTTATAGACTTAGTCTGCTAAACCTAGCCGTTGCGGTTCTGAGTTCTGTGCGGCCCTTACGGCCACCCGTTTCCCAACCCCCCTTAATTGCATTATCACCTTTCACCACCTTCAAAGTGAAAAAGTCGTCCCGCTTCACCCAAGAGGCCAATAATTCAGGCTTGGGGGATGTGAAAGCAGCCTCTGCGAGCCGACACGTCCCTCACTCCTTTTGCCTGTCACTTCCTAGGAACCGAGGTAGCAGGGACCACACTCTTTCTTTTCATAAATCCCGCCTTCGCACTCCCAATTCACGTTTCATTAAATTAAAAAATAAAAATAAAAATAATAACAAACGTGTGGGCTTCGGATTTCTTTGCGAGTCGGGTTTTCACCGTTGTTAGGTTTCAAAGTGTGTTAACTTCTTTTGGGTTGGGTTTTCAATCGTTTGGGTTTTGGTTTGCGTAAGACTATTTGTTTAGGGTTTCCTGTTTCGAGTGTTTTACTATTTCGTTTTGTTTTTATATTTGTTTGTTTGTTTTGTAATTTTTACTTTATAATTATTTTATTTTTGTATTTTAATTCTCGTGTTTTTTGTGGTTTATATTTACTTTAGTACCTTTCATTTCTTGTTATGACATTGCTTGTTCCTAATTTTTAAACATTGAGGACAATGCTCATTTCTAGGTTTGGGGGTATTGGAGTTTAGCAAGTAAATTTGGTTTTTCTTAAATCTTTTTATTAAAAAAAAAGAAAAAAAAAAAAGCATTTTATTTCTTGCTTATTTTTATTTTTATTTTGTTTAAGTCTTGCTTTTATTTTTATTTTATTTTATTTTGATTTTGATTTTATTCACTTTCCGAACACATTTGATGAGATTGTGATAAATGTTTGCATGACTTAAATGAAAATTGAATTTTATTTATTTTTTATTTATTTAATTTTTTTTTTCTTGTAAATTTTTATTGTTTAAAAAAAAATAATAATAATAATAATTAATTTGGCATCGTTCTAGCATGATATGTTTGAAACCTTCTTTGCACTTGCCGTTTGTTTCATAATTTTCCAATTAAAGGATTTGCATGACCCAAAGAATTGTATCAAGCATAAATTAGACTGATATAACCATATAATGTGAGCTTTTGAGCCTTGTGCTTCATTTCATGAGTGTTATACACATACTCTTATTTTCTTGTCATCAAAGTTGTTGTTTGATCTCATTATTCATTGATTTGGTTGAACACTTAAAAGTCATTCATTCTTGTGCAATTTGATTTCATGACATTTAAGAAATGATATTAAGGCCCTCTTTGGATCGTTTGTGCCTTTCAAGCTAACCTTATGCATGCTTAAGCATGATTTTCCATTGTTAACCATTTTGAGCCTACATGTAAACCTTTTCTTTCATTTTACCAATTGTAATTCCTAGCTTTAGCCCGAAAAACAAGAATTTACCTTTCTAAGGAACTCATGAGCTTTAATTTAGATGTGTTTTTCATGCTAAGTTTGGGAAGGGATATTACATTTCGAAAAAAAAAAAAAAAAAAAAAAGAGAACTTCACTCAATTGGTGAAAGAAAAGAAAAGAAAAAAAGTTGTGATTAAGTGGTAGTTGAATGAAATTTCATTTTTGGGTCTAATTGTTGTTTGGAAAGGAGTATGTAACCATTGTAAATGAAGGTATAAGGAGTTTTGATCATGTAAAAGAAAAATTCTCATTGTGATGATTCGAAGTCTTGTAAACAATTGTTTTATGCTCTTATATTTTGAGTTCCTTGGACTTTGTTTTATCCATACCTTTCATTTCTCACTCACCTTACACCCTTGGCCCCATTACAACCTATAATAAAGACCTAAATTGATCTTAAATGTCATATGGTTGAATTGCATGCATTTTCTTACTTTTAAGTGTTTGGCATCCTTCTTGAGATCATATTAATGCAAGTTCTTCATCTTCCTATTTTGAGTTAAGTCCCTTATGGTTTAACTCTAATCTCTTGTTTATAACTGAGTGTTGCATTGTAGCCCTCTTCTGAGTGATTCATTTGTGAGAGGACAACTTTGGTGAGATTTGAAGTTGTATTTGTGTTTGGTATGATTTTTGAAATTGTGTGAAAACTAAGATTGGGGAATTTGTTGCATTTGGCTATCACACTACTACACTTTGAGCATGTTGTGTTTTGAACTTTGCCGCCTTGTAAATAATGTCTAAAATTGAGTTTTTATTGTTAAAACTTTTGAGTCATGTGCATGAGTCATTTCTCTTCAGAAAATGTTCGGAATGATTGTTTTGAGTTTTTATTTATTTATTTATTTATTTTTTTGTTTTTCTTTTGTTTTTGTAATTATTTTTGTTTTAGTTTTAGTTTTTCTTTTATTTTGCTTAAGGACTAACAAATCTAATAAGTTTTCTAACTACTTTGTTTTGTAGAATTAGTGAAGCGTTTGTGGGTATCGTTTCTGTTAAACCCTCAGGAGACACAACTCCTCCTACTAGGGATGCCTAGAGGTTTAAAGGCTTGTTGCATACGCTCAATGCAATCGAGTTACCTACGAAAGTGGTTTAGTTAACTTCTTGTTTTGTTTTTAACTTTGTTTTGTGTTGTTTTGCTCGAGGACTAGCAAAATCTAGGTTTGGGGGTATTTGATCGGTTCATAATTGTATATCATTTTGTACCCTTCTAGCTTATGATTTGGTTATGTTTTTGAGTTAAACTTGTGCTTTTAATTCTTTTTGTGTTTATATTTCAGTTAATTGAGATTTAGGTAACAATGATGACTTTGGATAGGAAATGATGCAATCCATGCATGTTATGGGCTGATTGGCATATGAGGAATATGAGCTTAAAGACAAACACATTTTGGCTACAACCCCTTTCCAGCCCAATTTCGTAGGTCAACTTCTTGGCCTTGGATCAGCATGCTATGGGGCTCGAATGAGGTGAAGATCTTCATGAAACTTGTTCCAATGGGTGTCTACTACAACATATCCAAATTTCAGCCCAATTGGACATTTGTGGAGAGCTCAGCCCGTCCAACACCCAACCTTGCTCAGCAGGATTTGCAGCTGCCAGCTTGGAGCCATGTGCCTCCTTTTAGCCATGTGCCTCACCCCAGCTGCAACTGACTTTGTACCCAACATAATGAGTGAAGTTGGGAGGCTTTCCAGCTATGAATTTCTGAAGGAGCAAGTTGGTACATGTTGGAGCTATTAAAGAAAGCATGTGCATGTGAAGCAAAGAGAAAGGAGAGAGAGAAGAATGAAGAAATGATGAGAGGCATCTTTGCTTCAGCCTTTGAACATGGGAATTGAATTGGCAGATCACTTTGGAGCTGGAGATCAGCTCTTGAGCTATTAAAGAGAAGCATGTGCATGCATGTAAAGCAAAAAGAAAGAAAAGAAATGAAATGAAGTCAATTCCAGTCTCTGTTCGGCAGCCAACTTCAAGGTCCAAAACGCACACTTCTCACTGCTCCGATGGGAATACTTTCTTCATAGAAGTTGTTCCAATGGGTGTCTAGTATAACATATCCAAATTTCAGCCCCATTGGATACGTTTTGAGACCTATGGCCTTCCTACACCAAAACAGGTTCAGAAAACTCGTTTTTCCAGCAACCAAAAGCAACCACATGGGTTGGCAGCAAAAGGCAATCACATGGGTTGGCAGCAAAACTGATCACCTTTGAACCCATGTGAAGAATCTTCAGGTGCAGCAGCAAAAGATGAAGGATGGTGTGGGAATCCATCATGATGTTCCTCCCTCTTAGCCCTATAAATAGAGAAGCCTTCAAGCTTCAAAACACACCCCAAGGGGGGGAGCTCTCAAACACTTCTCTAGAGCTCCCTTCCCTTCTCTCCCTCAAATTCTCTTAGTTTCCTTTCAAGTTTTCAATTGTTGTAATAAAATGAGTTTACTGAATTTTTCTTCAAGTTTTCAAGTTCTTCTTTAATTTTATTTGTAATGTACATTCTTTCTTAAGTATTCAAGTTTAATTAGTTTCCAAGTTTCAATTATGGTTTTTGTTCTTATTCATTATGCTTATAAGTTAATATGCTAGTTTGAATGATTGATCACCATTTAGGCTTGCATGTTAGCTATCTTGGTTTGAATTAAGAGTAGACACCATGCTTTAATTCGAATTGAACTATGAATAGGAAGAGTATGTATGGACATTCGACAACAGGGATTAGATACATGCTTGGTTGTTTAAATTGTTCTTCTATGCTTAATGGGTTCCTAATGCTTAGTTTTAGGTTAGACAACAAATGATCAAATTAGGGAATTAGGAACACAAGGTTAGAACCAGACACCATGGCCTAATCATACTTTAGCTAGAATCAATCCGTTAATCTAATTGAACTTGGGAACTTATTTGCTTGAGTTATTTCCTTTCTTTTCTTGTTTTATTTATTTTCTTTTCCATTTCTGTTTTTTTGTAGGGAAAATGAATTGGATCATTCAATCACCAATCCTCGTGGGATCGACCTCGCACTTACATATGCTATACTACCGAACGGCTCGTGCACTTGCGAGTATCACAAGTTGAGGATGCAGCTGAATCTATTTTGGATGCAGTGAATCCGACGCAACACATGTATCCCAGTGTCCATATCCACTGTTTCCAAATATCATCATCCAAGGGGAGAGGTACGTATGATGGTGGAGTTCGTAATCCTAATATAAATATTATAAAAATAATATTCCCTTCCTTAATTCAATTTTACCAAGGCATCGTATTAAGAAGACATCCGAAGGGCCTGGACAAACTCCGACGGGCCTGGGCAAAATAAATCATCTGAAAGGCTTGGACAAACTCCGACGGGCCTGGGCAAAATAAATCAATCTCCGAAGGGCCTGGACAAACTCCGACGGGCCTGGGCAAAATAAATCAATCTCCGAAGGGCCTGAACAAACTCCGACGGGCCTGGGCAAAATAAATTCTCAAACATAAAACCCACAACCGGGGAGGTACCTAAGGTAGTGCTAACAACACTCCAATTAACATTCTAAGTACCCCATACAAAATCAACGAAGATAGCACTTTCTCAATTATTATAAATCTACACTCAAGATAATCAAGTGTATCAAAACCCAAATATACAACACAAATACTTCATAATATACATAAACCATTAATCAAATATATAATATATATTTCAAAAGAACCATTAAAACAATATACATAAACTTTCCACATTTGGTCAACTGGGCCCGCGGGGCCCACGACCTCCATTTTACGATCCGAAAGTTTCTATGGGTTCCACAAGGACTAGGATACGCGTCCTGCAAGTTTAGTTTAGATCGGACGGTCGGATCGCTTGCGAACGCACTATCGGACGGTTAGTGTAAAACACAAACTTTAACTATTTGAATCGGAACATCCATGGCTCCGATTCACGATCCTAGGAATACCTAGATCAACATATAATAAATTGGAAGCGATCCAACGGTTCTAACATATCGAACCAGGATAACGCGTAATAGGCGATATCCGTTCGAGACTCATACGGTATCCAAATTGAGATCCGTAAAATCCTACGCGCTCGTGAGGACCAGGGGATCGCATTGGGACTTAATACCCCTCTGCTACAGTGCCCACGCACCGCCACATGCGCTGGCAGCGCGTGGGTGTCCAAAGCGATATCGCATCGCTGGAAAATCTCAAAATCACGGCTCCAAACTCCTACCCTAGGTAAAACCCCTAATTTGGAGCCACTTTCGTTCTTGGGCATACCCCAAAAACTAACCGGAAGTGGCCGGAATCGCTATCCCGAAACCGGCCGAACCCTAATTCGAAAATCAGACAATTTAGGCTCAAAATTAATGAAATCCTACCCAACCATCAGCTAGAGCTCGGGGAATAGATGAATTTCCATACCTGGATCGCCAAAAATGGCGGCCGGACGACGGAGAACGGAGCCGGCGAAGTTTCTGTCAAAATCGGCGCATTTCTCTTCGTTTTCCGGCGAAATCACAGCGGTTTGCGGCGAGGCCTGACTGGGGTTGGAAGAGGACGGCGGCCCGGTCATTTTGGTACCGGTCTCGTCAACTTTGGTGGCCGGATGAGGTGGCGGCGTCCCAAAATCTGCTCGGATGAACAGTGCCAGGGGGGGTCGCGCGCAGAGGGAAGAGGAGAGGGAAGAAGATGAAAAAAAAGAAAAAGAAAATTAATAAAACTGCCCGGTTACTGTAGCACGGTACTGTTGCTACAGTAATAAATTAAAATTAAATTCCACTTACATCCCTTTCGTTTTCAGACTTTTCCTCCTTCGTTACAAGTCGGAATTGGGCATGCCACATGTCTACGAACTCGTATCGACGAGCTCTACGCAACGGTGCCACTCATGTTCCCAAAATCCTTCTGGATTAAAAAAATGACCAAAATACCCCTATCCCGAGGGCCAAAATTGTAAATTCCTAAATCTTGAAATTAATTAATCCACTATTCCTTTTATTTTGGGTCGGGATGTTACATGGTTGGTGTATTCCGTAGTTCTAGCGATTGGATTTCACTCAAAACTCACCACATGACTCCTCCCACCATATTATGATGATGCCCAAGTTTTGGGCTCGATCGGAAATCAATAGGTGTACGAAATTGGACACTTCAAGTTCAAAGGCAGTTTGTTCCGAATTGGAGTGGTTGGTGTATTCCGTAGTTCTAGCGATTGGATTTCACTCAAAACTCACCACATGACTCCTCCCACCATATTATGATGATGCCCAAGTTTTGGGCTCGATCGGAAATCAATAGGTGTACGAAATTGGACACTTCAAGTTCAAAGGCAGTTTGTTCCGAATTGGAGTGGTTGGTGTATTCCGTAGTTCTAGCGATTGGATTTCACTCAAAACTCACCACATGACTCCTCCCACCATATTATGATGATGCCCAAGTTTTGGGCTCGATCGGAAATCAATAGGTGTACGAAATTGGACACTTCAAGTTCAAAGGCAGTTTGTTCCGAATTGGAGTGGTTGGTGTATTCCGTAGTTCTAGCGATTGGATTTCACTCAAAACTCATGCAAATGACTCCTCCCACCATATTATGATGATGCCCAAGTTTTGGGCTCGATCGGAAATCAATAGGTGTACGAAATTGGACACTTCAAGTTCAAAGGCAGTTTGTTCCGAATTGGAGTGGTTGGTGTATTCCGTAGTTCTAGCGATTGGATTTCACTCAAAACTCACCACATGACTCCTCCCACCATATTATGATGATGCCCAAGTTTTGGGCTCGATCGGAAATCAATAGGTGTACGAAATTGGACACTTCAAGTTCAAAGGCAGTTTGTTCCTAATTGGAGTGGTTGGTGTATTCCGTAGTTCTAGCGATTGGATTTCACTCAAAACTCATCAAATGACTCCTCCCACCATATTATGATGATGCCCAAGTTTTGGGCTCGATCGGAAATCAATAGGTGTACGAAATTGGACACTTCAAGTTCAAAGGCAGTTTGTTCCGAATTGGAGTGGTTGGTGTATTCCGTAGTTCTAGCGATTGGATTTCACTCAAAACTCACCACATGACTCCTCCCACCATATTATGATGATGCCCAAGTTTTGGGCTCGATCGGAAATCAATAGGTGTACGAAATTGGACACTTCAAGTTCAAAGGCAGTTTGTTCCGAATTGGAGTGGTTGGTGTATTCCGTAGTTCTAGCGATTGGATTTCACTCAAAACTCACCACATGACTCCTCCCACCATATTATGATGATGCCCAAGTTTTGGGCTCGATCGGAAATCAATAGGTGTACGAAATTGGACACTTCAAGTTCAAAGGCAGTTTGTTCCGAATTGGAGTGGTTGGTGTATTCCGTAGTTCTAGCGATTGGATTTCACTCAAAACTCACCACATGACTCCTCCCACCATATTATGATGATGCCCAAGTTTTGGGCTCGATCGGAAATCAATAGGTGTACGAAATTGGACACTTCAAGTTCAAAGGCAGTTTGTTCCGAATTGGAGTGGTTGGTGTATTCCGTAGTTCTAGCGATTGGATTTCACTCAAAACTCACCACATGACTCCTCCCACCATATTATGATGATGCCCAAGTTTTGGGCTCGATCGGAAATCAATAGGTGTACGAAATTGGACACTTCAAGTTCAAAGGCAGTTTGTTCCGAATTGGAGTGGTTGGTGTATTCCGTAGTTCTAGCGATTGGATTTCACTCAAAACTCACCACATGACTCCTCCCACCATATTATGATGATGCCCAAGTTTTGGGCTCGATCGGAAATCAATAGGTGTACGAAATTGGACACTTCAAGTTCAAAGGCAGTTTGTTCCGAATTGGAGTGGTTGGTGTATTCCGTAGTTCTAGCGATTGGATTTCACTCAAAACTCACCACATGACTCCTCCCACCATATTATGATGATGCCCAAGTTTTGGGCTCGATCGGAAATCAATAGGTGTACGAAATTGGACACTTCAAGTTCAAAGGCAGTTTGTTCCGAATTGGAGTGGTTGGTGTATTCCGTAGTTCTAGCGATTGGATTTCACTCAAAACTCATCAAATGACTCCTCCCACCATATTATGATGATGCCCAAGTTTTGGGCTCGATCGGAAATCAATAGGTGTACGAAATTGGACACTTCAAGTTCAAAGGCAGTTTGTTCCGAATTGGAGTGGTTGGTGTATTCCGTAGTTCTAGCGATTGGATTTCACTCAAAACTCACCACATGACTCCTCCCACCATATTATGATGATGCCCAAGTTTTGGGCTCGATCGGAAATCAATAGGTGTACGAAATTGGACACTTCAAGTTCAAAGGCAGTTTGTTCCGAATTGGAGTGGTTGGTGTATTCCGTAGTTCTAGCGATTGGATTTCACTCAAAACTCACCACATGACTCCTCCCACCATATTATGATGATGCCCAAGTTTTGGGCTCGATCGGAAATCAATAGGTGTACGAAATTGGACACTTCAAGTTCAAAGGCAGTTTGTTCCGAATTGGAGTGGTTGGTGTATTCCGTAGTTCTAGCGATTGGATTTCACTCAAAACTCACCACATGACTCCTCCCACCATATTATGATGATGCCCAAGTTTTGGGCTCGATCGGAAATCAATAGGTGTACGAAATTGGACACTTCAAGTTCAAAGGCAGTTTGTTCCGAATTGGAGTGGTTGGTGTATTCCGTAGTTCTAGCGATTGGATTTCACTCAAAACTCACCACATGACTCCTCCCACCATATTATGATGATGCCCAAGTTTTGGGCTCGATCGGAAATCAATAGGTGTACGAAATTGGACACTTCAAGTTCAAAGGCAGTTTGTTCCGAATTGGAGTGGTTGGTGTATTCCGTAGTTCTAGCGATTGGATTTCACTCAAAACTCATGCAAATGACTCCTCCCACCATATTATGATGATGCCCAAGTTTTGGGCTCGATCGGAAATCAATAGGTGTACGAAATTGGACACTTCAAGTTCAAAGGCAGTTTGTTCCGAATTGGAGTGGTTGGTGTATTCCGTAGTTCTAGCGATTGGATTTCACTCAAAACTCACCACATGACTCCTCCCACCATATTATGATGATGCCCAAGTTTTGGGCTCGATCGGAAATCAATAGGTGTACGAAATTGGACACTTCAAGTTCAAAGGCAGTTTGTTCCGAATTGGAGTGGTTGGTGTATTCCGTAGTTCTAGCGATTGGATTTCACTCAAAACTCACCACATGACTCCTCCCACCATATTATGATGATGCCCAAGTTTTGGGCTCGATCGGAAATCAATAGGTGTACGAAATTGGACACTTCAAGTTCAAAGGCAGTTTGTTCCGAATTGGAGTGGTTGGTGTATTCCGTAGTTCTAGCGATTGGATTTCACTCAAAACTCACCACATGACTCCTCCCACCATATTATGATGATGCCCAAGTTTTGGGCTCGATCGGAAATCAATAGGTGTACGAAATTGGACACTTCAAGTTCAAAGGCAGTTTGTTCCGAATTGGAGTGGTTGGTGTATTCCGTAGTTCTAGCGATTGGATTTCACTCAAAACTCACCACATGACTCCTCCCACCATATTATGATGATGCCCAAGTTTTGGGCTCGATCGGAAATCAATAGGTGTACGAAATTGGACACTTCAAGTTCAAAGGCAGTTTGTTCCGAATTGGAGTGGTTGGTGTATTCCGTAGTTCTAGCGATTGGATTTCACTCAAAACTCACCACATGACTCCTCCCACCATATTATGATGATGCCCAAGTTTTGGGCTCGATCGGAAATCAATAGGTGTACGAAATTGGACACTTCAAGTTCAAAGGCAGTTTGTTCCGAATTGGAGTGGTTGGTGTATTCCGTAGTTCTAGCGATTGGATTTCACTCAAAACTCATGCAAATGACTCCTCCCACCATATTATGATGATGCCCAAGTTTTGGGCTCGATCGGAAATCAATAGGTGTACGAAATTGGACACTTCAAGTTCAAAGGCAGTTTGTTCCGAATTGGAGTGGTTGGTGTATTCCGTAGTTCTAGCGATTGGATTTCACTCAAAACTCACCACATGACTCCTCCCACCATATTATGATGATGCCCAAGTTTTGGGCTCGATCGGAAATCAATAGGTGTACGAAATTGGACACTTCAAGTTCAAAGGCAGTTTGTTCCGAATTGGAGTGGTTGGTGTATTCCGTAGTTCTAGCGATTGGATTTCACTCAAAACTCACCACATGACTCCTCCCACCATATTATGATGATGCCCAAGTTTTGGGCTCGATCGGAAATCAATAGGTGTACGAAATTGGACACTTCAAGTTCAAAGGCAGTTTGTTCCGAATTGGAGTGGTTGGTGTATTCCGTAGTTCTAGCGATTGGATTTCACTCAAAACTCACCACATGACTCCTCCCACCATATTATGATGATGCCCAAGTTTTGGGCTCGATCGGAAATCAATAGGTGTACGAAATTGGACACTTCAAGTTCAAAGGCAGTTTGTTCCGAATTGGAGTGGTTGGTGTATTCCGTAGTTCTAGCGATTGGATTTCACTCAAAACTCATCACATGACTCCTCCCACCATATTATGATGATGCCCAAGTTTTGGGCTCGATCGGAAATCAATAGGTGTACGAAATTGGACAC
>BPUM01001352.1:0-40571 GCA_020521455.1 Prunus kanzakura | reverse complement strand
AACCCTTTGAAAGTGGTCTTGAGTCTTGTATTTATAGGTAGAGCTCCTGGAGGGGTAATCGAGGCTGAAAATCTGCATGGTGGAGCCTGATTACGCCAAGTGGGTAGTCTAATCGACATTTGGGATCGTGAAGTATGGTGGTGTGACTCCATGAATCCCGGTGAATCTCGGCCGCCGCCCTGATCGTGGGTTCTGCGCTTCTGGCCGTGGAGACGCATTTATTGCTCTGATAGCCAATTACCTAATCTCTCAAGCTGCAAAGAGCTTTGTGAGAATGTTGGCGTCTAATCATTCTGATTTCTGTCACCAAATCCTGACTCCAATCACTTCCCACCTTCCCTCGCGCATTGAATGCTCATTCTTGGCCAGTGGGTTTGCTGCAATAAACAGAGACCTTGCTTCATTAAATGGAGCGTGGGACCCTGCTGTCACGTGACGATCTGACTTTAATGCCTTTGGCCGTGACCTCGCTCGATCTCGGCCTCGGCCTATAACCTTAGCCGAGATAACCATGCCTTGGTGATTTTTTTCCTGGTTTCTCCGTGAAGCCAAACACCTTGATAAAGCGCTGCGTTTCAGCGTGGGGCCGAGAAGAGAAGTTCCCCCGACCAATTCACGGCCGTGATTTATTAGGCACAAACAATTGGATTTCACTCCAAACTCACCAAATGACTCCTCCCACCTTACTATGATGTTGCCCAAGTTTTGGAATCGATCCGAAATCAATAGGTGTAAGAAATTGGACAATTCAAGTTCGCACCCAGTTCGTTCCTTACATGGAGTGGTTGGTGTTTTGCTTAGTTCTAGATATTGGATTTCACTCCAAACACAATAAATGAATTCTCCCACCTTATTATGATGTTGCCCAAGTTTTGGAATCGATCCGAAATCAATAGGTGTAAGAAATTGGACAATTCAAGTTTGCACCCAGTTCGTTCCTTACATGGAGTGGTTGGTGTTTTGCTTAGTTCTAGCTATTGGATATCACTGCAAACACAATAAATGACTCCTCCCACCTTATTATGATGTTGCCCAAGTTTTGGAATCGATCCGAAATCAATAGGTGTAAGAAATTGGACAATTCAAGTTCGCACCCAGTTCGTTCCTTACATAGAGTGGTTGGTGTTTTGCTTAGTTCTAGCTATTGGATTTCACTCCAAACTCACCAAATGACTCCTCCCACCTTATTATGTTGTTGTCCAAGTTTTGGAATCGATCCGAAATCAATAGGTGTAGGAAATTGGACAATTAAAGTTCGCACCCAGTTCGTTCCTTACATGGAGTGGTTGGTGTTTTGCTTAGTTCTAGATATTGGATTTCACTCCAAACACAATAAATGAATTCTCCCACCTTATTATGATGTTGCCCAAGTTTTGGAATCGATCCGAAATCAATAGGTGTAAGAAATTGGACAATTCAAGTTCGCACCCAGTTCGTTCCTTACATGGAGTGGTTGGTGTTTTGCTTAGTTCTAGCTATTGGCTTTCACTCCAAACACAATAAAAGACTCCTCCCACCTTATTATGATGTTGCCCAAGTTTTGGAATCGATCCGAAATCAATAGGTGAAAGAAATTGGACAATTCAAGTTCGCACCATGTTCGTTCCTTACATGGAGTGGTTGGTGTTTTGCTTAGTTCTAGCTATTGGCTTTCACTCCAAACACAATAAAAGACTCCTCCCACCTTATTGTGATGTTGCCCAAGTTTTGGAATCGATCCGAAATCAATAGGTGTAAGAAATTGGACAATTCAAGTTCGCACCCAGTTCGTTCCTTACATGGAGTGGTTGGTGTTTTCATTAGTTGTAGCGATTGGATTTCACTCCAAACTCAATAAATGACTCCTCCCACCTTATTATGATGTTGCCCAAGTTTTGAAATCGATCCGAAATCAATAGGTGTAAGAAATTGGACAATTCAAGTTCGCACCCAGTTCGTTCCTTACATAGAGTGGTTGGTGTTTTGCTTAGTTCTAGCTATTGGATTTCACTCCAAACTCACCAAATGACTCCTCCCACCTTATTATGTTGTTGTCCAAGTTTTGGAATCGATCCGAAATCAATAGGTGTAGGAAATTGGACAATTAAAGTTCGCACCCAGTTCGTTCCTTACATGGAGTGGTTGGTGTTTTGCTTAGTTCTAGATATTGGATTTCACTCCAAACACAATAAATGAATTCTCCCACCTTATTATGATGTTGCCCAAGTTTTGGAATCGATCCGAAATCAATAGGTGTAAGAAATTGGACAATTCAAGTTCGCACCCAGTTCGTTCCTTACATGGAGTGGTTGGTGTTTTGCTTAGTTCTAGCTATTGGCTTTCACTCCAAACACAATAAAAGACTCCTCCCACCTTATTATGATGTTGCCCAAGTTTTGGAATCGATCCGAAATCAATAGGTGAAAGAAATTGGACAATTCAAGTTCGCACCATGTTCGTTCCTTACATGGAGTGGTTGGTGTTTTGCTTAGTTCTAGCTATTGGCTTTCACTCCAAACACAATAAAAGACTCCTCCCACCTTATTGTGATGTTGCCCAAGTTTTGGAATCGATCCGAAATCAATAGGTGTAAGAAATTGGACAATTCAAGTTCGCACCCAGTTCGTTCCTTACATGGAGTGGTTGGTGTTTTCATTAGTTGTAGCGATTGGATTTCACTCCAAACTCAATAAATGACTCCTCCCACCTTATTATGATGTTGCCCAAGTTTTGAAATCGATCCGAAATCAATAGGTGTAAGAAATTGGACAATTCAAGTTCGCACCCTGTTCGTTCCTTACTTGGAGTGGTTGGTGTTTTCAATAGTTGTAGCGATTGGATTTCACTCCAAACCCACCAAATGACTCCTTCCACCTTATTATGATGTTGCCCAAGTTATGGAATCGATCCGAAATCAATAGGTGTAAGAAATTGGACAATTCAAGTTCGCACCCAGTTCGTTCCTTACATGGAGTGGTTGGTGTTTTGCTTAGTTCTAGCTATTGGATTTCACTACAAACTTAGCAAATGACTCCTCCCTCCTCATTATGATGTTGCCCAAGTTTTGGAATCGATCCGAAATCAATAGGTGAAAGAAATTGGACAATTCAAGTTCGCACCCTGTTCGTTCCTTACATGGAGTGGTTGGTGTTTTGCTTAGTTCTAGCTATTGGCTTTCACTCCAAACACAATAAAAGACTCCTCCCACCTTATTATGATGTTGCCCAAGTTATGGAATCGATCCAAAATCAATAGGTGTAAGAAATTGGACAATTCAAGTTCGCACCCAGTTCGTTCCTTACATGGAGTGGTTGGTGTTTTGCTTAGTTCTAGCTGTTGGATTTCACTCCAAACAGAATAAAAGACTCCTCCCCCCTTATTATGATGTTGCCCAAGTTTTGGAATCGATCCGAAATCAATAGGTGAAAGAAATTGGACAATTCAAGTTCGCACCCTGTTCGTTCCTTACATGGAGTGGTTGGTGTTTTGCTTAGTTCTAGCTATTGGATTTCACTCCAAACTCACCAAATGACTCCTCCCACCTTATTATGATGTTGCCCAAGTTTTGGAATCGATCCGAAATCAATAGGTGTAAGAAATTGGACAATTCAACTTCGCACCCTGTTCGTTCCTTACGTGGAGTGGTTGGTGTTTTCAATAGATCTAGCGATTGGATTTCACTCCAAACTCACCAAATGACTCCTTCCACCAAATTATGATGCTGCCCAAGTTTTGGAATCGATCCGAAATCAATAGGTGTAAGAAATTGGACAATTCAAGTTCGCACCCAGTTCGTTCCTTACATGGAGTGGTTGGTGTTTTGCTTAGTTCTAGCAATTGGATTTCACTCCAAACTCACCAAATGACTCCTCCCACCTTATTATGATGTTGCCCAAGTTTTGGAATCGATCCGAAATCAATACGTGAAAGAAATTGGACAATTCAAGTTCGCACCCTGTTCGTTCCTTACATGGAGTGGTTGGTGTTTTGCTTAGTTCTAGCTATTGGCTTTCACTCCAAACACAATAAAAGACTCCTCCCACCTTATTATGATGTTGCCCAAGTTTTGGAATCGATCCGAAATCAATAGGTGTAAGAAATTGGACAATTCAAGTTCGCACCCAGTTCGTTCCTTACATGGAGTGGTTGGTGTTTTGCTTAGTTCTAGCTATTGAATTTCACTCCAAACACAACAAATGACTCCTCCCACCTTATTATGATGTTGCCCAAGTTTTCAAATCGATCCGAAATCAATAGGTGTAAGAAATTAGACAATTCAAGTTCGCACCCTGTTCGTTCCTTACATGGGGTGGTTGGTGTTTTCAATAGTTCTAGCGATTGGATTTCACTCCAAACTCACCAAATGACTCCTTCCACCATATTATGATGTTGCCCAAGTTTTGGAATCGATCCGAAATTAATAGGTGTAAGAAATTGGACAATTCAAGTTCGCACCCTGTTCGTTCCTTACATGGAGTGGTTGGTGTTTTGCTTAGTTCTAGCTATTGGATTTCACTCCAAACTCACCAAATGACTCCTCCCACCTTATTATGATGTTGCCCAAGTTTTGGAATCGATCCGAAATCAATAGGTGTAAGAAATTGGACAATTCAAGTTCGCACCCTGTTCGTTCCTTACATGGGGTGGTTGGTGTTTTCAATAGTTCTAGCGATTGGATTTCACTCCAAACTCACCAAATGACTCCTTCCACCATATTATGATGTTGCCCAAGTTTTGGAATCGATCCGAAATCAATACGTGAAAGAAATTGGACAATTCAAGTTCGCACCCTGTTCGTTCCTTACATGGAGTGGTTGGTGTTTTGCTTAGTTCTAGCTATTGGCTTTCACTCCAAACACAATAAAAGACTCCTCCCACCTTATTATGATGTTGCCCAAGTTTTGGAATCGATCCGAAATCAATAGGTGTAAGAAATTGGACAATTCAAGTTCGCACCCAGTTCGTTCCTTACATGGAGTGGTTGGTGTTTTGCTTAGTTCTAGCTATTGAATTTCACTCCAAACACAATAAATGACTCCTCCCACCTTATTATGATGTTTCCCAAGTTTTCGAATCGATCCGAAATCAATAGGTGTAAGAAATTAGACAATTCAAGTTCGCACCCTGTTCGTTCCTTACATGGAGTGGTTGGTGTTTTCAATAGTTCTAGCGATTGGATTTCACTCCAAACTCACCAAATGACTCCTTCCACCATATTATGATGTTGCCCAAGTTTTGGAATCGATCCGAAATCAATAGGTGTAAGAAATTGGACAATTCAAGTTCGCACCCAGTTCGTTCCTTACATGGAGTGGTTAGTGTTTTGCTTAGTTCTAGCAATTGGATTTCATTCCAAACTCAACAAATGACTCCTCCCACCTTATTATGATGTTGCCCAAGTTTTGGAATCGATCCGAAATCAATACGTGAAAGAAATTGGACAATTCAAGTTCGCACCCTGTTCGTTCCTTACATGGAGTGGTTGGTGTTTTGCTTAGTTCTAGCTATTGGCTTTCACTCCAAACACAATAAAAGACTCCTCCCACCTTATTATGATGTTGCCCAAGTTTTGGAATCGATCCGAAATCAATAGGTGTAAGAAATTGGACAATTCAAGTTCGCACCCAGTTCGTTCCTTACATGGAGTGGTTGGTGTTTTGCTTAGTTCTAGCTATTGAATTTCACTCCAAACACAATAAATGACTCCTCCCACCTTATTATGATGTTGCCCAAGTTTTCAAATCGATCCGAAATCAATAGGTGTAAGAAATTAGACAATTCAAGTTCGCACCCTGTTCGTTCCTTACATGGAGTGGTTGGTGTTTTCAATAGTTCTAGCGATTGGATTTCACTCCAAACTCACCAAATGACTCCTTCCACCATATTATGATGTTGCCCAAGTTTTGGAATCGATCCGAAATCAATAGGTGTAAGAAATTGGACAATTCAAGTTCGCACCCAGT
Source organism: Prunus kanzakura (assembly GCA_020521455.1). Taxonomy (NCBI): domain Eukaryota; kingdom Viridiplantae; phylum Streptophyta; class Magnoliopsida; order Rosales; family Rosaceae; genus Prunus; species Prunus kanzakura. The sequence continues at coordinate 34,629 of BPUM01001352.1, read as the reverse complement.
TCGTTCCTTACATGGAGTGGTTAGTGTTTTGCTTAGTTCTAGCAATTGGATTTCATTCCAAACTCAACAAATGACTCCTCCCACCTTATTATGATGTTGCCCAAGTTTTGGAATCGATCCGAAATCAATAGGTGTAAGAAATTGGACAATTCAAGTTCGCACCCAGTTCGTTCCTTACATGGAGTGGTTGGTGTTTTGCTTAGTTCTAGCTATTGAATTTCACTCCAAACACAATAAATGACTCCTCCCACCTTATTATGATGTTGCCCAAGTTTTCAAATCGATCAATAGGTGTAAGAAATTGGACAATTCAAGTTCGCACCCAGTTCGTTCCTTACATGGAGTGGTTGGTGTTTTGCTTAGTTCTAGCAATTGGATTTCACTCAAAACTCACCAAATGACTCCTCCCACCTTATTATGATGTTGCCCAAGTTTTGGAATCGATCCGAAATCAATAGGTGTAAGAAATTAGACAATTCAAGTTCGCACCCAGTTCGTTCCATACATGGAGTGGTTGGTGTTTTGCTTAGTTCTAGCTATTGGATTTCACTCCAAACACATTAAAAGACTCCTCCCACCTTATTATGATGTTGTCCAAGTTTTGGAATCGATCCGAAATCAATAGGTGTAAGAAATTGGACAATTCAAGTTCGCACCACTGTTCGTTCCTTACATGGAGTGGTTGGTGTTTTCAATAGTTCTAGCTATTGGATTTCACTCCAAACTCACCAAATGACTCCTTCCACCTTATTATGATGTTGCCCAAGTTTTGGAATCGATCCGAAATGAATCGGTGTAAGAAATTGGACAATTCAAGTTCGCACCCAGTTCGTACCTTACATGGAGTGGTTGGTGTTTTGCTTAGTTCTAGCTATTGGATTTCACTCCAAACTAAGCAAATGACTCCTCCTATCTCATTATGATGTTGCCCAAGTTTTGGAATCGATCCGAAATCAATAGGTGAAAGAAATTGGACAATTCAAGTTCGCAACCTGTTCGTTCCTTACATGGAGTGGTTGGTGTTTTCAATAGTTCTAGCGATTGGATTTCGCTCCAAACTCACCAAATGACTCCTTCCACCTTATTATGATGTTGCCCAAGTTTTGGAATCGATCCGAAATCAATAGGTGTAAGAAATTGGACAATTCAAGTTCGCACCCAGTTCGTTCCTTACATGGAGTGGTTGGTGTTTTGCTTAGTTCTAGCTATTGGATTTCACTCCAAATTCACCAAATGACTCCTCCCACCTTATTATGATGTTGCCCAAGTTTTGGAATCGATCCGAAATCAATAGGTGTAAGAAATTGGACAATTCAAGTTCGCACCCAGTTCGTTCCTTACATGGAGTGGTTGGTGTTTTGCTTAGTTCTAGCTATTGGATTTCACTACAAACTAAGCAAATGACTCCTCCCTCCTCATTATGATGTTGCCCAAGTTTTGGAATCGATCCGAAATCAATAGGTGACAGAAATTGGACAATTCAAGTTCGCACCCTGTTCGTTCCTTACATGGAGTGGTTGGTGTTTTGCTTAGTTCTAGCTATTGGATTTCACTCCAAACCCACCAATTGACTCCTCCCACCTTATTATGATGTTGCCCGAGTTTTGGAATCGATCCGAAATCAATACGTGTAAGAAATTGGACAATTCAAGTTCGCACCCAATTCGTTCCTTACATGGAGTGCTTGTTGTTTTGCTTAGTTCTAGCTATTGGATTTCACTCCAAACACAATAAATGACTCCTCCCACCTTATTATGATGTTGCCCAAGTTTTGGAATTGATCCGAAATCAATAGGTGTAAGAAATTGGACAATTCAAGTTCGCACCCGGTTCGTTCCTTACATGGAGTGGTTGGTGTTTTGCTTAGTTCTAGCTATTGGATTGCACTCCAAACACAATAAATGACTCCTCCCACCTTATTATGATGTTGCCCAAGTTTTGGAATGGATCTGAAAACAATAGGAGTAAGAAATTGAACAATTCAAGTTCGCACCGAGTTCGTTCCTTACATGGAGTGGTTGGTGTTTTGCTTAGTTCTAGCAATTGGATTTCACTCCAAACTCACCAAATGACTCCTCCCACCTTATTATGATGTTGCCCAAGTTTTGGAATCGATCCGAAATCAGTAGGTGTAAGAAATTGGACAATTCAAGTTCGCATCCTGTTTGTTCCTTACATGGAGTGGTTGGTGTTTTGCTTAGTTCTAGCAATTGGATAGCACTCCAAACACAAGAAATGACTCCTCCCACCTTATTATGATGTTGCCCAAGTTTTGGATTCGATCTGAAATCGATAGGTGTAAGAAATTGAACAATTCAAGTTCGCACCCAGTTCGTTCCTTACATGGAGTGGTTGGTGTTTTGCTTAGTTCTAGCAATTGGATTTCACTCCAAACTCACCAAATGACTCCTCCCACCTTATTATGATGTTGCCCAAGTTTTGGAATCGATCCGAAATCAATAGGTGTAAGAAATTGGACAATTCAAGTTCGCACCCTGTTCGTTCCTTACATGGAGTGGTTGGTGTTTTCAATAGTTCTAGCGATTGGATTTCGCTCCAAACTCACTAAAAGACTCCTTCCACCTTATTATGATGTTGCCCAAGTTTTGGAATCGATCCGAAATCAATAGGTGTAAGAAATTGGACAATTCAAGTTCGCATCCAGTTCGTTCCTTACATGGAGTGGTTGGTGTTTTGCTTAGTTCTAGCTATTGGATTTCACTCCAAACTCACCAAATGACTCCTTCCACCTTATTATGATGTTGCCCAAGTTTTGGAATCGATCCGAAATCAATAGGTGTAAGAAATTGGACAATTCAAGTTCGCACCCAGTTCGTTCCTTACATGGAAGTGGTTGGTGTTTTGCTTAGTTCTAGCTATTGGATTTCACTCCAAACTCACCAAATGACTCCTCCCACCTTATTATGATGTTGCCCAAGTTTTGGAATCGATCCGAAATCAATAGGTGTAAGAAATTGGACAATTCAAGTTCGCACCATGTTCGTTCCTTACATGGAGTGGTTGGTGTTTTGCAATAGTTCTAGCGATTGGATTTCACTCCAAACTCACCAAATGACTCCTTCCACCTTATTATGATGTTGCCCAAGTTTTGGAATAGATCCGAAATCAATAGGATGTAAGAAATTGGACAATTCAAGTTCGCACCCAGTTCGTTCCTTACATGGAGTGGTTGGTGTTTTGCATAGTTCTAGCAATTGGATTTCACTCCAAACTCACCAATTGACTCCTCCCACCTTATTATGATGTTGCCCAAGTTTTGGAATCGATCCGAAATCAATAGGTGTAAGAAATTGGACAATTCAAGTTCGCACCCAGTTCGTTCCTTACATGGAGTGGTTGGTGTTTTGCTTAGTTCTAGCTATTGGATTTCACTCCAAACACAATAAATGACTCCTCCCACCTTATTATGATGTTGCCCAAGTTTTGGAATCGATCCGAAATCAATAGGTGTAAGAAATTGGACAATTCAAGTTCGCACCCAGTTCGTTCCTTACATGGAAGTGGTTGGTGTTTTGCTTAGTTCTAGCTATTGGATTTCACTCCAAACTCACCAAATGACTCCTCCCACCTTATTATGATGTTGCCCAAGTTTTGGAATCGATCCGAAATCAATAGGTGTAAGAAATTGGACAATTCAAGTTCGCACCCAGTTCGTTCCTTACATGGAGTGGTTGGTGTTTTGCATAGTTCTAGCTAATTGGATTTCACTCCAAACCACCAATATGACTCCTCCCACCTTATTATGATGTTGCCCAAGTTTTGGAATCGATCCGAAATCAATAGGTGTAAGAAATTGGACAATTCAAGTTCGCACCCAGTTCGTTCCTTACATGGAGTGGTTGGTGTTTTGCTTAGTTCTAGCTATTGGATTTCACTCCAAACACACCAAATGACTCCTCCCACCTTATTATGATGTTGCCCAAGTTTTGGAATCGATCCGAAATCAATAGGTGTAAGAAATTGGACAATTCAAGTTCGCATTCTGTTTGTTCCTTACGTGGAGTGGTTGGTGTTTTCAATAGTTCTAGTGATTGGATTTCACTCCAAACTCACCAAATGACTCCTTCCACCTTATTATGATGTTGCCCAAGTTTTGGAATCGATCCGAAATCAATAGGTGAAAGAAATTGGACAATTCAAGTTCGCACCCAGTTCATTCCTTACATGGAGTGGTTTGTGTTTTGCTTAGTTCTAGCAATTGGATTTCACTCCAAACTCACCAAATGACCCCTCCCACCTTATTATGATGTTGCCCAAGTTTTGGAATCGATCCGAAATCAATAGGTGTAAGAAATTGGACAATTCAAGTTCGCACCCAGTTCGTTCCTTACATGGAGTGGTTGGTGTTTTGCTTAGTTCTAGCTATTGGATTTCACTCCAAACTCACCAAATGACTCCTCCCACCTTATTATGATGTTGTCCAAGTTTTGGAATCGATCCGAAATCAATAGTTGTAAGAAATTGGACAATTGAAGTTCGCACCCAGTTCGTTCCTTACATGGAGTGGTTGGTGTTTTGCATAGTTCTAGCAATTGGATTTCACTCCAAACCTCACCAAATTGACTCCTCCCACCTTATTATGATGTTGCCCGAGTTTTGGAATCGATCCGAAATCAATACGGTGTAAGAAATTGGACAATTCAAGTTCGCACCCAGTTCGTTCCTTACATGGAGTGGTTGGTGTTTTGCTTAGTTCTAGCTATTGGATTTCACTCCAAACACACCAAATGACTCCTCCCACCTTATTATGATGTTGCCCAAGTTTTGGAATCGATCCTGAAATCAATAGGTGTAAGAAATTGGACAATTCAAGTTCGCACCCAGTTCGTTCCATACATGGAGTGGTTGGTGTTTTCAATAGTTCTAGCTATTGGATTTCACTCCACACTCACCAAATGACTCCTTCCACCTTATTATGATGTTGCCCAAGTTTTGGAATCGATCCGAAATCAATAGGTGTAAGAAATTGGACAATTCAAGTTCGCACCCAGTTCGTTCCATTACATGGAGTGGTTGGTGTTTTGCTTAGTTCTAGCTATTGGATTTCACTCCAAACTCACCAAATGACTCCTCCCACCTTATTATGATGTTGTCCAAGTTTTGGAATCGATCCGAAATCAATAGGTGTAAGAAATTGGACAATTCAAGTTCGCACCCAGTTCGTTCCATACATGGAGTGGTTTGTGTTTTGCAATAGTTCTAGCTATTGGATTTCACTCCACACTCACCAAATGACTCCTTCCCACCTTATTATGATGTTGCCCAAGTTTTGGAATCGATCCGAGATCAATAGGTGTAAGAAATTGGACAATTCAAGTTCGCACCCAGTTCGTTCCTTACATGGAGTGGCTGGTGTTTTGCTTAGTTCTAGCTATTGGATTGCACTCCAAACACAGTAAATGACTCCTCCCACCTTATTATGATGTTGCCCAAGTTTTGGAATCGATCCGAAATCAATAGGTGTAAGAAATTGGACAATTCAAGTTCGCACCCAGTTCGTTCCTTACATGGAGTGGTTTGTGTTTTGCTTAGTTCTAGCAATTGGATTTCACTCCAAACTCACCAAATGACCCCTCCCACCTTATTATGATGTTGTCCAAGTTTTGGAATCGATCCGAAATCAATAGGTGTAAGAAATTGGACAATTCAAGTTCGCACCCAGTTCATTCCATACATGGAGTGGTTGGTGTTTTGTTTAGTTCTAGCTATTGGATTTCACTCCAAACTCACCAAATGACTCCTCCCACCTTATTATGATGTTGTCCAAGTTTTGGAATCGATCCGAAATCAATAGGTGTAAGAAATTGGACAATTCAAGTTCGCACCCAGTTCGTTCCATACATGGAGTGGATGGTGTTTTCAATAGTTCTAGCTATTGGATTTCACTCCACACTCACCAAATGACTCCTTCCACCTTATTATGATGTTGCCCAAGTTTTGGAATCGATCCGAAATTTGTAGGTGTAAGAAATTAGACAATTCAAGTTCGCACCCAGTTCGTTCCTTACATGGAGTGGTTGGTGTTTTGATTAGTTCTAGCTATTGGATTGCACTCCAAACACAATAAATGACTCCTCCCAACTTATTTTGATGTTGCCCAAGTTTTGGAATCGATCCGAAATCAATAGGTGTAAGAAATTGGACAATTCAAGTTCGCACCCTGTTCGTTCCTTACATGGAGTGGTTGGTGTTTTCAATAGTTCTAGCGATTTGATTTCACTCCAAACTCACAAAATGACTCCTCCCACCTTATTATGATGTTGCCCAAGTTTTGAAATCGATCCGAAATCAATAGGTGTAAGAAATTGGACAATTCAAGTTCGCACCCAGTTCGTTCCTTACATGGAGTGGTTGGTGTTTTGCTTAGTTCTAGCAATTGGATTTCACTCCAAACTCACCAAATGACTCCTCCCACCTTATTATGATGTTGCCCAAGTTTTGGAATCGATCCGAAATCAATAGGTGTAAGAAATTGGACAATTCAAGTTCGCACCCTGTTCGTTCCTTACATGGAGTGGTTGGTGTTTTGCTTAGTTCTAGCTATTGGATTTCACTCCAAACTCACCAAATGACTCCTCCCACCTTATTATGATGTTGCCCAAGTTTTGGAATCGATCCGAAATCAATAGGTGTAAGAAATTGGACAATTCAAGTTCGCACCCAGTTCGTTCCTTACATGGAGTGGTTGGTGTTTTGCTTAGTTCTAGCTATTGGATTTCACTCCAAACTCACCAAATGACTCCTCCCACCTCATTATGATGTTGCCGAAGTTTTGGAATCGATCCGAAATCAACAGGTGAAAGAAATTGGACAATTCAAGTTCGCACCCTGTTCGTTCCTCACATGGAGTGGTTGGTGTTTTCAATAGTTCTAGCGATTGGATTTCACTCCAAACTCACCAAATGACTCCTCCCACCTTATTATGATGTTGCCCAAGTTTTGGAATCGATCCGAAATCAAAAGGTGTAAGAAATTAGACAATTCATGTTCGCACCCAGTTCGTTCCTTACATGGAGTGGTTGGTGTTTTGCTTAGTTCTAGGTATTGGATTTCACTCCAAACTAAGCAAATGACTACTCCCACCTCATTATGATGTTGCCCAGGTTTTGGAATCGATCCGAAATCAATAGGTGAAAGAAATTGGACAATTCAAGTTCGCACCCAGTTCGTTCCTTACATGGAGTGGTTGGTGTTTTGGTTAGTTCTAGGTATTGGATTTCACTCCAAACTAAGCAAATGACTCCTCCCACCTCATTATGATGTTGCCCAAGTTTTGGAATCGATCCGAAATCAATAGGTGTAAGAAATTGGACAATTCAAGTTCGCACCCAGTTCGTTCCTTACATGGAGTGGTTGGTGTTTTGCTTAGTTGTAGCTATTGGATTTCACTCCAAACTCACCAAATGACTCCTCCCACCTTATTATGATGTTGCCCAAGTTTTGGAATCGATCCGAAATCAATAGGTATAAGAAATTGGACAATTCAAGTTCGCATCCTGATTGTTCCTTACATGGAGTGGTTGGTGTTTTCAATAGTTCTAGCGATTGGATTTCACTCCAAACTCACCAAATGACTCCTTCCACCTTATTATGATGTTGTCCAAGTTTTGGAATCGATCCGAAATCAGTAGGTGTAAGAAATTGGACAATTCAAGTTCGCACCCTGTTCGTTCCTTACATGGAGTGGTTGGTGTTTTGCTTAGTTCTAGCTATTGGATTTCACTCCAAACACAATAAATGATTCCTCCCACCTTATTATGATGTTGCCCAAATTTTGGCACCGATCCGAAATCAATAGGAGTAAGAAATTGGACAATTCAAGTTCGCACCCAGTTCGTTCCTTACATGGAGTGGTTGGTGTTTTGCTTAGTTCTAGCTATTGGATTTCACTCCAAACACAATAAAAGACTCCTCCCACCTTATTATGACGTTGCCCAAGTTTTGGAATCGATCCGAAATCAATAGGTGTAAGAAATTGGACAATTCAAGTTCGCACCCAGTTCGTTCCTTACATGGAGTGGTTGTTGTTTTGCCTAGTTCTGGCTATTGGATTTCACACCAAACTCACCAAATGACTCCTCCCACCTTATTATGATGTTGTCCAAGTTTTGGAATCGATCCGAAATCAATAGGTGTAAGAAATTGGACAATTCAAGTTCGCACCCAGTTCGTTCCTTACATGGAGTGGTTGGTGTTTTGCTCAGTTCTAGCTATTGGATTTCACTCCAAACACAATAAAAGACTCCTCCCACCTTATTATGATGTTGCCCAAGTTTTGGAATCGATCCGAAATCAATAGGTGTAAGAAATTGGACAATTCAAGTTCGCATCTTGTTTGTTCCTTGAATGGAGTGGTTGGTGTTTTCAATAGTTCTAGCTATTGGATTTCACTCCAAACTCACCAAATGACTTCTTCCACCTTATTATGATGTTGCCCAAGTTTTGGAATCGATCCGAAATCAATAGGTGTAAGAAATTGGACAATTCAAGTTCGCACCCTGTTCGTTCCTCACATGGAGTGGTTGGTGTTTTCAATAGTTCTAGCGATTGGATTTCACTCCAAACTCACCAAATGACTCCTTCCACCTTATTATGATGTTGTCCCAAGTTTTGGAATCGATCCGAAATCAGTAGGTGTAAGAAATTGGACAATTCAAGTTCGCACCCTGTTCGTTCCTTACATGGAGTGGTTGGTGTTTTGCTTAGTTCTAGCTATTGGATTTCACTCCAAACACAATAAATGATTCCTCCCACCTTATTATGATGTTGCCCAAATTTTGGAACCGATCCGAAATCAATAGGTGTAAGAAATTGGACAATTCAAGTTCGCACCCAGTTCGTTCCTTACATGGAGTGGTTGGTGTTTTGCTTAGTTCTAGCTATTGGATTTCACTCCAAACACAATAAAAGACTCCTCCCACCTTATTATGACGTTGCCCAAGTTTTGGAATCGATCCGAAATCAATAGGTGTAAGAAATTGGACAATTCAAGTTCGCACCCAGTTCGTTCCTTAGATGGAGTGGTTGTTGTTTTGCCTAGTTCTAGCTATTGGATTTCACACCAAACTCACCAAATGACTCCTCCCACCTTATTATGATGTTGTCCAAGTTTTGGAATCGATCCGAAATCAATAGGTGTAAGAAATTGGACAATTCAAGTTCGCACCCAGTTCGTTCCTTACATGGAGTGGTTGGTGTTTTGCTTAGTTCTAGCTATTGGATTTCACTACAAACCCAATAAATGACTCCTCCCACCTTATTATGATGTAGCCCAAATTTTGGAATCGATCCGAAATCAATTGGTGTAAGAAATTGGACAATTCAAGTTCGCACCCAGTTCGTTCCTTATATGGAGTGGTTGGTGTTTTGCTTAGTTCTAGCAATTGGATTGCACTCCAAACACAATAAATGACTCCTCCCACCTTCTTATGATGTTGCCCAAGTTTTGGAATCGATCCGAAATCAATAGGTGTAAGAAATTGGACAATTCAAGTTCGCACCCTGTTCGTTCCTTACATGGAGTGGTTGGTGTTTTCAATAGTTCTAGCGATTGGATTTCACTCCAAACTCACAAAATGACTCCTCCCACCTTATTATGATGTTGCCCAAGTTTTGAAATCGATCCGAAATCAATAAGTGTAAGAAATTGGACAATTCAAGTTCGCACCCTGTTCGTTCCTTACATGGAGTGGTTGGTGTTTTGCTTAGTTCTAGCTATTGGATTTCACTCCAAACTCACCAAATGACTCCTCCCACCTTATTATGATGTTGCCCAAGTTTTGGAATCGATCCGAAATCAATAGGTGTAAGAAATTGGACAATTCAAGTTCGCACCCAGTTCGTTCCTTACATGGAGTGGTTGGTGTTTTGCTTAGTTCTAGCTATTGGATTTCACTCCAAACCCAATAAAAGACTCCTCCCACCTTATTATGATGTTGCCCAAGTTTTGGAATCGATCCGAAATCAATAGGTGTAAGAAATTCGACAATTCATGTTCGCACCCAGTTCGTTCCTTACATGGAGTGGTTGGTGTTTTGCTTAGTTCTAGGTATTGGATTTCACTCCAAACTAAGCAAATGACTACTCCCACCTCATTATGATGTTGCACAAGTTTTGGAATCGATCCGAAATCAATAGGTGAAAGAAATTGGACAATTCAAGTTCGCACCCAGTTCGTTCCTTACATGGAGTGGTTGGTGTTTTGCTTAGTTCTAGGTATTGGATTTCACTCCAAACTAAGCAAATGACTCCTCCCACCTCATTATGATGTTGCCCAAGTTTTGGAATCGATCCGAAATCAATAGGTGTAAGAAATTGGACAATTCAAGTTCGCACCCAGTTCGTTCCTTACATGGAGTGGTTGGTGTTTTGCTTAGTTGTAGCTATTGGATTTCACTCCAAACTCACCAAATGACTCCTCCCACCTTATTATGATGTTGCCCAAGTTTTGGAATCGATCCGAAATCAATAGGTATAAGAAATTGGACAATTCAAGTTCGCATCCTGATTGTTCCTTACATGGAGTGGTTGGTGTTTTCAATAGTTCTAGCGATTGGATTTCACTCCAAACTCACCAAATGACTCCTTCCACCTTATTATGATGTTGTCCAAGTTTTGGAATCGATCCGAAATCAGTAGGTGTAAGAAATTGGACAATTCAAGTTCGCACCCTGTTCGTTCCTTACATGGAGTGGTTGGTGTTTTGCTTAGTTCTAGCTATTGGATTTCACTCCAAACACAATAAATGATTCCTCCCACCTTATTATGATGTTGCCCAAATTTTGGAACCGATCCGAAATCAATAGGAGTAAGAAATTGGACAATTCAAGTTCGCACCCAGTTCGTTCCTTACATGGAGTGGTTGGTGTTTTGCTTAGTTCTAGCTATTGGATTTCACTCCAAACACAATAAAAGACTCCTCCCACCTTATTATGACGTTGCCCAAGTTTTGGAATCGATCCGAAATCAATAGGTGTAAGAAATTGGACAATTCAAGTTCGCACCCAGTTCGTTCCTTATATGGAGTGGTTGGTGTTTTGCTTAGTTCTAGCAATTGGATTGCACTCCAAACACAATAAATGACTCCTCCCACCTTCTTATGATGTTGCCCAAGTTTTGGAATCGATCCGAAATCAATAGGTGTAAGAAATTGGACAATTCAAGTTCGCACCCTGTTCGTTCCTTACATGGAGTGGTTGGTGTTTTCAATAGTTCTAGCGATTGGATTTCACTCCAAACTCACCAAATGACTCCTCCCACCTTATTATGATGTTGCCCAAGTTTTGGAATCGATCCGAAATCAATCGGTGTAAGAAATTGGACAATTCAAGTTCGCACCCAGTTCGTTCCTTACATGGAGTGGTTGGTGTTTTGCTTAGTTCTAGCTATTGGATTTCACTCCAAACTCACCAAATGACTCCTTCCACCTTATTATGATGTTGCCCAAGTTTTGGAATCGATCCGAAATCAATAGGTGTAAGAAATTGGACAATTCAAGTTCGCACGCAGTTCGTTCCTTACATGGAGTTGTTGGTGTTTTGCTTAGTTCTAGCTATTGGATTGCACTCCAAACACAATAAATGACTCCTTCCACCTTATTATGATGTTGCCCAAGTTTTGGAATCGATCCGAAATCAATAGGTGTAAGAAATTGGACAATTCAAGTTCGCACGCAGTTCGTTCCTTACATGGAGTGGTTGGTGTTTTGCTTAGTTCTAGCTATTGAATTTCACTCCAAACACAATAAATGCAGTGAACAAACTAGAAGTGCAAGTTGGGCAGATTGCATCCTCCATGAGCAATAGAGCATCTGGAACTTTTCCAAGCCAAACGGAGGTGAATCCAAGGCATCATGAGCAAGTTAAAGCAGTGCACATCTTGAGAAGTGGTAAACAAGTTGATAATAAGGTTCGAGATGCCAATGAAGAGCAAGAAGATGGAGAAAACGTGGAGATCATTCAGCCACCACTAGGGCAGCCCACATACTCCACCAAACAGTTCCTCAATCCTCCTGGAAAGAGCACAGGCCCTAAGGTATCATCTAATGCTGATCAAGTTCCAATTTCAACTAATGCTTCTAGGCCTATTGCACCCTTTCCCAGCAGGTTATCAAAGTCAAAGAAAGATCAAGGCTTTGATGAGATAATGGAAATATTCAAGAAGGTGCAAATCAACATACCATTGCTCAGTGCCATTGCTCAGATTCCAAAGTATGCAAAATTTTTGAAGGATCTATGCACTAACAAGAGGAGATTCAAAGAGTATGAACAGGTTGCATTAAGTGAAGAGGTGAGTGCAGTGTTACAAAGGAAGTTACCTCCAAAGCTAAAGGATCCAGGTTCGTTTTCTATACCTTGTATAGTTGGTGATTTTAAGTTTCAAAAAGCTTTGCTTGATCTTGGTGCATCCATTAACCTTATGCCATATCATGTTTATGAGAAACTTAACCTTGGTGAGTTGCAAGCCACATCTGTGAGCATTCAATTGGCAGATAGAACTATCAGGTACCCTAAGGGCATTCTAGAAGATGTTTTGGTGAAAGTAGAAGAGCTAATTTTGCCAGCTGATTTCTTGGTCTTGGAGATGGAAGAAGCACCAATTCATGACAATCAGTTACCACTCATTCTAGGTCGGCCATTCATGGCAACTGCTGGTGCTATTATTGATGTGAAAAAGGGTACATTGACCATGAATGTGTTTGATGAGACAATAGCATTCAAAGTGTTTGAAGCCTCCAAATTTCCAAGTGATGAGCATGAAGTTTTCCAGCTTGATGCAATTGATAATATGGTGAAAGAAGCACTGCCAATGAGTTATTTGGAGCCAATTGAAGCATGCATCACACAAAGCATAAGGAAAGAAGAAGTGGACAGCTTAGAGGCTGTGATCTCTCCTCTACTTCTTGAGCTTGTCTGCAGCATGGATAGCTACATAGAAGTTGGAAAGAGGTATGCAAACCAATTTGAATCACTACCCCCACCCACTAATAAGGTTTTACCTTCTATTGTGCAGGCACCGGAGTTGGAATTAAAGCAATTGCCAACACACCTTAAATATGCGTATTTAGGTGAAAGTGAGACTCTACCTGTTATCATTGCCTCACACCTCGAACCAAATGATGAGAAGAAGCTTTTGAGAGTTCTAAAAGAACATAAAACTGCGATTGGATGGAGCATTGCAGATATCAAAGGCATAAGCCCAACATCATGCATGCATAGGATATTATTGGAGGACAATGCAGTGCCTAAAAGGGATGCCCAAAGACGTCTCAATCCAAACATGAAGGAGGTGGTAAGGAAAGAGGTAATGAAGCTTTTAGATGTTGGTATTATTTACCCTATTTCTGACAGTAAATGGGTGAGCCCAGTGCAAGTTGTCCCCAAGAAATCAGGTATCACAGTGGTGAAGAATGAAGCAAACGAGCTTGTGCCTACACGGATGACCACGGGCTGGAGAGTTTGCATTGATTATAGGAAGCTCAACACAGCAACAAGCAAGGATCACTTCCCTCTTCCATTTATTGATCAGATGCTTGAGAGATTGGCTGGCCATAGCCACTATTGCTTCCTTGATGGATATTCAGGTTACAACCAAATCGCCATAGCCCCAGAAGATCAAGAGAAGACAACCTTCACATGTCCCTTTGGTACTTTTGCTTATAGGAGGATGCCTTTTGGTCTTTGCAACGCCCCAGCCACTTTCCAAAGGTGCATGATGAGCATTTTCTCCGACATGGTAGAAAGGTTTATTGAGGTATTCATGGATGACTTCTCTGTCTTTGGTGATTCTTTTGATCAATGCTTGCATAACTTATCTAAGGTGTTGGCTAGATGTGAACAGAGTAATCTTGTGCTTAATTGGGAAAAATGTCATTTTATGGTTAACCAAGGCATAGTTCTTGGTCATGTCATCTCTAGTAATGGAATTGAGGTAGATAAAGCTAAGATTGATTTGATTGCCTCTATGCCCTCACCTACTTCTGTCAAAGAAGTACGTTCTTTCCTTGGCCATGCAGGTTTCTATAGGCGTTTCATTAAAGATTTTTCTAAGATTGCAAGGCCTTTGTGCAATCTCCTTGCCAAGGACATGGATTTTGTGTTTGATCAAAACTGTGAGAATGCTTTCAATGCTTTGAAAATGATGCTCACAACTGCCCCAATCATTATACCACCGGATTGGAGCTTGCCTTTTGAACTGATGTGTGACGCCTCAGATTATGCCGTTGGAGCTGTTTTGGGGCAGCGAGTTGATAAGAAGCCACATGCCATCTACTATGCTAGTAGAACCCTCAACGATGCCCAACTCAACTATTCCACCACAGAGAAGGAGTTGTTAGCTGTCATATTTGCTTTAGAGAAGTTCAGATCTTATTTGATTACTAACAAGGTCATTGTTTACACTGATCATGCAGCATTGAAATACTTGTTAGCTAAGAAGGATGCCAAGCCACGCCTCATTAGATGGATCCTCTTGTTGCAAGAGTTTGACTTGGAGATAAAAGATAAGAAAGGAAGTGAGAATGTGGTGGCTGATCATTTGAGTAGATTGGTGCATGTATCTAATGAAGAGGAGGATTCATTGCCATTGCGTGAAAGCTTCCCTGATGAGCAACTCTTCTCTATTTGTGCTTTGAATTCTCTTAATCCATTGCCTTGGTTTGCTGATATTGTTAACTATTTGTGCACTAACGAACTTCCTACAGGGTTATCTACATTCCAACGTGACAAGCTTAGGAAGCAAGCAAGATACTATTTTTGGGATGATCCATACCTATTCAAGCATTGTCCAGACCAAGTAATTCGAAGGTGTGCGCCTGAAGGTGATTTTAAGAGCATTCTAGAGTTTTGTCACTCCCATGCATGCGGAGGCCATTTTGGGGCAAAGAAGACTGCCAACAAAGTGCTACAATCAGGTTTCTTTTGGCCTACCCTTTTTAAGGATGCTTATGCTTTTTGTGCTTCGTGTGATAGATGCCAACGGATGGGTAATTTGCATGCTAGAAATCAGATGCCTCTCACTAATATCTTAATCATTGATATATTTGATGTTTGGGGAATTGATTTCATGGGCCCTTTTCCTACCTCTTATGGATTTGAATATATATTAGTTGCTGTCGATTATGTTTCTAAATGGGTGGAAGCCATTGCCACTAGAACTAATGATGCTAAGGTTGTGATCAGTTTTCTAAAAGGAAATATTTTTACAAGATTTGGCACACCTAGAGCAATCATTAGTGATGGTGGCTCTCACTTTGTTAACCAAGCTTTTGCAGCACTCTTGAAGAAGTATGGAATCAAACATAAGGTGGCAACACCCTACCATCCTCAAACTAGTGGGCAGGTTGAGATAAGCAATAGGGAGATTAAGCACATACTTGAGAAGACAGTGAACACCACAAGGAAGGATTGGTACATGCGTTTGGAGGATGCATTGTGGGCTTATAGGACAGCTTATAAGACCCCCATAGGTATGTCTCCATATAGACTTGTTTTTGGTAAACCTTGTCACTTACCAGTGGAGCTTGAGCACAGGGCTTATTGGGCAATCAAGGCATTCAATTTTGACATGAAAGCTGCTGGTGAAAAGAGGAGGCTTCAACTCAATGAGCTGGAGGAGTTGCGACATGAAGCGTATGAGAACGCTAAGCTTTATAAGGAGAAAACAAAGCAGTATCATGACAAGAAGATTCTTAGGAAGACGTTTGAGGAAGGGCAGAAGGTTCTCTTATACAATTCACGCCTTAAGCTCTTCCCAGGTAAGCTTCGTTCTCGGTGGATTGGCCCTTTTGTTATCACTAATGTATTTGATCATGGCGCAGTGGAGATTCAAAACATTAAGGATGGCAGCACCTTCAAGGTGAACGGACATCGGTTGAAACCCTACTTTGATGCCAACTTTGATGCCAATATTGAGTCTCAAGCACTCAAGGAGCCTCCACCACTCTCTTGAAGCTCACCAAAGTTTGGATGTCCGGCTGAAGACATAAAACTTAGCGCTTTTTGGGAGGCAACCCAAGGTGACGAGGAGAAGATAGAACGTGCAAGAAGCTGCTTGCATCCTAATCGCTTCAAAGGGGAGTTGTTTTCTAAACTCTAAACATTTGGTTATGTCTTTTCCTTATCTTCTTTCCTTTCATTTATGAGGCATTGCTTGTTCTTGTACTCTAAACATTGAGGACAATGTTTCATTTAAGTTTGGGGGGAGAGATTTAGTTATGTTGTTTCAAATTGTCAAAATTTTAAATTTTTTTTAAGTGTGTTTAGTGTCTAAAAACGCAGGATTTTGTGAGTTGCTTTGCTATCCTTTCAAACACCTATGATAAGACTTGGATTTAACTTTAATATGGTTTTTCAGAAATCGATAGTCATTGTTTAAGGCCTGTGTGTGGTTCTGAGTTAACTTTGTCTTGCATGCCATCCTTGCACTTATTGAGCACTTTGCCAAGTTAGTCCAATTTCTTGCTACTTGGAGATGTTATGCAATTCTACTTATTTTATGATCTTGGTTTCGTACTCTAGAACTTATTTGAATATCTCTTGAGACATCTTGTTGCCATACAATGCTTAGGAAGTGATATAGGCCATGTTTGAATCGTTTGAGCTTTTCTAACCATCCCTCTACATGTATTCATCCCTAGTCAACCCATTTGAGCCTACTTTAAGCCTTTCTTTGTGTAAACCATTCCTACCATAATAAATCTCTGTTTCTTATCCCTACCTATTCTTTGAGCAATTAAAACTATCTTTAAAAGAGAGTCGTAAGGATGCAAGGTTTTTAGGAGCAAAAGTGATTCATTGAGTGCCATAACCCAAGTGTTGAAAAGAAATAAGTTTGGGGGTTTTGGTAACTAATCAAAAGAGGTAATGAAGTGTGACCAATGTAGTCACGACCCTAGGGTGTTATAAGGAGAGATCATGGTGATCTAGGGTAAAGAGCCACAAAATTAGGCCAAATAAACACATGTGAAGGTGCTGAAATTATGCTGAAAATCTGCTCATGTTTGTGTTCCTTGCTTGTTACAAAAGTTCAGTAATCTCTCATGCTTTTACCTATGCTTTAGTTGTGCTCAAAATGTTGTTATATCTTCATGTCTCCTCTTTCATTCAACCACTACCCTAAGCCTCATTACAACCCTTGTAAAGTCCTTTTGATCCTTGGTATTGTATGGTATTATTGTGGAGAGCTGATTTCATAATAAGCTTATGGGGTTCGAAAATCTCGATTGTGCTTCAAGTGTGTGCGCATGTACTTATTTGAGTTGCAGGTGTTGTTCTGATTTGGCATTCACACACTACACGTAAGGATGTCATTGTAAGCTTTGCACACTCTTGAACCATGTATGAAACTTAGATTGTGATTGTTGTATTTCTTTGAAACCATATACTTTGGTGATTCTTTGAGGATATTGTTTGGGAGGCTAGTTGCTTATTTTCTGTTTTCTAAGTTGTGGTTTTAGTTTGTTTGCTCGAGGACTAGCAAAATCTAAGTTTGGGGGTATTTGATAAGTTCATAATTTCACACATTTGCTTGCCTTCATTACTTAGTAATTTTGTTTAGTTTCTCTTTATTTCGAGTCACTTAT
The DNA here is from genome assembly GCA_020521455.1 of Prunus kanzakura. Lineage (NCBI taxonomy): Eukaryota > Viridiplantae > Streptophyta > Magnoliopsida > Rosales > Rosaceae > Prunus > Prunus kanzakura. The sequence continues at coordinate 17,027 of BPUM01001352.1, read as the reverse complement.
CTATGTTTGTGTGTTCTGTAGGTTTTGGGAGCAAGAGATCACATTTGCTACAATCCAAGCATATTAAGGGCTGATTGGCATGAGAAGAATACCACTTGAGGCATTTGAAGCAAAATGGTGCAAAAACGTGCAAAAACTGGAGCCTGAGTTAGAAGTTCATTTCGGCCTTATCGTCTTCATCCGAGCTTGGATTGGGCCAATACTTGTGTGGTTGGATCAGACACATTCTGAACTTGAAAATGGATATCTTAAAGTCATCTTTTGATTCAGCCAAGCCCAATTCGTGAGCCCATGAAATACACATCATGCTGACATGAGGATGAGCTGATGGATGCTTGGTCATGCTGACATGAAGATGAGGTAGGGCTGCTGGTGGGATTTATTGGTGAAGTGCAGCAACCAATTCTGATTATCTAAATACAAGTGTTGTATGCATTAGCCATATTGAATTCAGAATTATCACTCCCCTCTCCCTATAAATACCACTTCCATATCATGAGATTCAGAATCAATCCCCAGAAGCAGAGATACACATTCACTTCATCCATTACTCCCATACACACATTCAGATTCACCACAAAGAGAGAAGAGAGCTAGCTGCAAAGGAGGGAGAGCTTGGAGCTGTCCTGGAAACTACCTTGCTGCCACCAGCTAGTTCTTCTATTCTCTTTACTCTATCTATGTATTTCTTATTTTCTGTATTCATAGTTATGTTTAACTAATCCATTTAGTTAGGGCTTAGGATGAAGCCCTAGTCATGAATATTCAATGTTATGGATGAATTCTTAGTTAATTGATTTCCTTGCTTTCATTATCAAGTTGTTAACCTCCAGTTTATTATGTGCTTGATGTATGTTTTCTTGGAGTAGCTAACTAGGATTTTATGCATCTAGCACAGGTTGGGAAGGGGTTTAGATTCACCAATTCTACTCTCCTTTCACAAGCAACACATGAATGGCCTAAGAATCATTCAAGGGGTTAGTAACCATAGGTTGACTAGGACAGATACCATGTTCTAGGACTTGTGTGATTATCATATTCTCAAGGAACTTAATGACTCTTGTATGCTTTATTCTAAGTAGATACCATGCTTAGGTTGCATATAAGGGATCAGGTGTTGTGTAGATACCATGCACAATCACATGCCTTAGGAGAATCATGCATCCTGCACCTAGATACCATAGGCTTGTATGCGATAATCTTTTGTTAATGAAGCTTGAGTCAATTTCTATGCATTCATAACTTGGATAGGAAGACTAGAGGTGGATTCCAAGGCTCTAACACTTCTCAATCATTGTTTCACAACTTGTTCGTTGCTGCCATTGTTTACTTTCCAGCACTTCCATTTTATTATCTTGTTTTCATTTCAACAACAAAACCCCCCATTTCGAGTGCGTGTGTGGTGCTAGGATTCTGTCCTACACCTTGCCATTTGTTAGTTTGTTAGTTTTCTGTTTTCCAGCATTCTAAGTAATTTAACTTGCAACCAAGTTACCATTCTCCGTGGGATCGACCTCGTATTTACATAAGCTATACTATAAATGGTTCGTGCACTTGCGAGAATTGAAGTTGCTATTTGTAATAACTCATTTTAGTTGTTAGGAATAGGCTCAACATGGAATCGATCCGAAATCAATAGGTGTAAGAAATTGGACAATTCAAGTTCGCACCCAGTTCGTTCCTTACATGGAGTGGTTGGTGTTTTGCTTACTTCTAGCTATTGGATTTCACTCCAAACACAATAAATGACTCCTTCCACCTTATTTTGATGTTGCCCAAGTTTTGGAATCGATCCGAAATCAATAGGTGTAAGAAAGTGGACAATTCAAGTTCGCACCCAGTTCGTTCCTTACATGGAGTGGTTGGTGTTTTGCTTAGTTCTAGCTATTGGATTTCACTCCAAACACAATAAATGACTCCTCCCACCTTATTATGATGTTTCCCAAGTTTTGGAATCGATCCGAAATCAATAGGTGTAAGAAATTGGACAATTCAAGTTCGCACCCAGTTCGTTCCTTACGTGGAGTGGTTGGTGTTTTCAACAGTTCTAGCTATTGGATTTCACTCCAAACTCACCAAATTACTCCTTCCACCTTATTATGATGTTGCCCAAGTTTTGGAATCGATCCGAAATCAATAGGTGTAAGAAATTGGACAATTCAAGTTCGCACCCAGTTCGTTCCTTACATGGAGTGGTTGGTGTTTTGCTTACTTCTAGCTATTGGATTTCACTCCAAACACAATAAATGACTCCTCCCGCCTTATTATGATGTTGCCCAAGTTTTGGAATCGATCCGAAATCAATAGGTGTAAGAAATTGGACAATTCAAGTTCGCACCCAGTTCGTTCCTTACATGGAGTGGTTGGTGTTTTGCTTAGTTCTAGCTACTGGATTTCACTCCAAACTCACCAAATGACTCCTCCCACCTTATTATGATGTTGCCCAAGTTTTGGAATCGATCCGAAATCAATAGGTGTAAGAAATTGGACAATTCAAGTTCGCACCCAGTTCGTTCCTTACGTGGAGTGGTTGGTGTTTTCAACAGTTCTAGCTATTGGATTTCACTCCAAACTCACCAAATGACTCCTTCCACCTTATTATGATGTTGCCCAAGTTTTGGAATCGATCCGAAATCAATAGGTGTAAGAAATTGGACAATTCAAGTTCGCACCCAGTTCGTTCCTTACATGGAGTGGTTGGTGTTTTGCTTACTTCTAGCTATTGGATTTCACTCCAAACACAATAAATGACTCCTCCCGCCTTATTATGATGTTGCCCAAGTTTTGGAATCGATCCGAAATCAATAGGTGTAAGAAATTGGACAATTCAAGTTCGCACCCTATTCGTTCCTTACATGGAGTGGTTGGTGTTTTCAATAGTTCTAGCGATTGGATTTCACTCCAAACTCACCAAATGACTCCTTCCACCTTATTATGATGTTGCCCAAGTTTTGGAATCGATCCGAAATCAATAGGTGTTAGAAATTGGACAATTGAAGTTCGCACCCAGTTCGTTCCTTACATGGAGTGGTTGGTGTTTTCAATAGTTCTAGCTTTTGGATTTCACTCCAAACTCACCAAATGACTCCTCCCACCTTATTATGATGTTGCCCAAGTTTTGGAATCGATCCGAAATCAATAGGTGTAAGAAATTGGACAATTCAAGTTCGCACCCTGTTCGTTCCTTACGTGGAGTGGTTGGTGTTTTCAATAGTTCTAGCGATTGGTTTTCACTCCAAACTCACCAAATGACTCCTTCCACCTTATTATGATGTTGCCCAAGTTTTGGAATCGATCCGAAATCAATAGGTGTTAGAAATTGGACAATTCAAGTTCGCACCCAGTTCGTTCCTTACATGGAGTGGTTGGTGTTTTCAATAGTTCTAGCTTTTGGATTTCACTCCAAACTCACCAAATGACTCCCCCCACCTTATTATGATGTTGCCCAAGTTTTGGAATCGATCCGAAATCAATAGGTGTAAGAAATTGGACAATTCAAGTTCGCACCCAGTTCGTTCCTTACATGGAGTGGTTGGTGTTTTGCTTACTTCTAGCTATTGGATTTCACTCCAAACAAAATAAATGACTCCTCCCACCTTATTATGATGTTGCCCAAGTTTTGGAATCGATCCGAAATCAATAGGTGTAAGAAATTAGACAATTCAAGTTCGCACCCTGTTCGTTCCATACGTGGAGTGGTTGGTGTTTTCAATAGTTCTAGCAATTGGTTTTCACTCCAAACACACCAAATGACTCCTTCCACCTTATTATGATGTTGCCCAAGTTTTGGAATCGATCCGAAATCAATAGGTGTAAGAAATTGGACAATTCAAGTTCGCACCCAGTTCATTCCTTACATGGAGTGGTTGGTGTTTTGCTTACTTCTAGCTATTGGATTTCCCTCCAAACACAATAAATGACTCCTCCCACCTTATTATGATGTTGCCCAAGTTTTGGAATCGATCCGAAATCAATAGGTGTAAGAAATTGGACAATTCAATTTCGCACCCAGTTTGTTCCTTTCATGGAGTGGTTGGTGTTTTGCTTAGTTCTATCTATTGGATTTCACTCCAAACTCACCAAATGACTCCTCCCACCTTATTATGATGTTGCCCGAGTTTTGGAATCGATCCGAAATCAATAGGTGTAAGAAATTGGACAATTCAAGTTCGCACCCAGTTCGTTCCTTACATGGAGTGGTTGGTGTTTTGCTTAGTTCTAGCTATTGGATTTCACTCCAAACACAATAAATGACTCCTCCCACCTTATTATGATGTTGCCCAAGTTTTGGAATCAATCCGAAATCAATAGGTGTAAGAAATTGGACAATTCAATTTCGCACCCAGTTCGTTCCTTTCATGGAGTGGTTGGTGTTTTGCTTAGTTCTAGCTATTGGATTTCACTCCAAACTCACCAAATGACTCCCCCCACCTTATTATGATGTTGCCCAAGTTTTGGAATCGATCCGAAATCAATAGGTGTAAGAAATTGGACAATTCAAGTTCGCACCCTGTTCGTTCCTTACGTGGAGTGGTTGGTGTTTTCAATAGTTCTAGCGATTGGTTTTCACTCCAAACTCACCAAATGACTCCTTCCACCTTATTATGATGTTGCCCAAGTTTTGGAATCGATCCGAAATCAATAGGTGTAAGAAAGTGGACAATTCAAGTTCGCACCCAGTTCGTTCCTTACATGGAGTGGTTGGTGTTTTGCTTAGTTCTAGCTATTGGATTTCACTCCAAACACAATAAATGACTCCTCCCGCCTTATGATGATGTTGCCCAAGTTTTGGAATCGATCCGAAATCAATAGGTGTAAGAAATTGGACAATTCAAGTTCGCACCCTGTTCGTTCCTTACATGGAGTGGTTGGTGTTTTCAATAGTTCTAGCGATTGGATTTCACTCCAAACTCACCAAATGACTCCTTCCACCTTATTATGATGTTGCCCAAGTTTTGGAATCGATCCGAAATCAATAGGTGTTAGAAATTGGACAATTCAAGTTCGCACCCAGTTCGTTCCTTACATGGAGTGGTTGGTGTTTTCAGTAGTTCTAGCGATTGGATTTCACTCCAAACTCACCAAATGACTCCTTCCACCTTATTATGATGTTGCCCAAGTTTTGGAATCGATCCGAAATCAATAGGTGTAAGAAATTGGACAATTCAAGTTCGCACCCTGTTCGTTCCTTACGTGGAGTGGTTGGTGTTTTCAATAGTTCTAGCGATTGGTTTTCACTCCAAACTCACCAAATGACTCCTTCCACCTTATTATGATGTTGCCCAAGTTTTGGAATCGATCCGAAATCAATAGGTGTTAGAAATTGGACAATTCAAGTTCGCACCCAGTTCGTTCCTTACATGGAGTGGTTGGTGTTTTCAATAGTTCTAGCTTTTGGATTTCACTCCAAACTCACCAAATGACTCCCCCCACCTTATTATGATGTTGCCCAAGTTTTGGAATCGATCCGAAATCAATAGGTGTAAGAAATTGGACAATTCAAGTTCGCACCCAGTTCGTTCCTTACATGGAGTGGTTGGTGTTTTGCTTACTTCTAGCTATTGGATTTCACTCCAAACAAAATAAATGACTCCTCCCACCTTATTATGATGTTGCCCAAGTTTTGGAATCGATCCGAAATCAATAGGTGTAAGAAATTAGACAATTCAAGTTCGCACCCTGTTCGTTCCATACGTGGAGTGGTTGGTGTTTTCAATAGTTCTAGCAATTGGTTTTCACTCCAAACACACCAAATGACTCCTTCCACCTTATTATGATGTTGCCCAAGTTTTGGAATCGATCCGAAATCAATAGGTGTAAGAAATTGGACAATTCAAGTTCGCACCCAGTTCGTTCCTTACATGGAGTGGTTGGTGTTTTGCTTAGTTCTAGCTATTGGATTTCACTCCAAACACAATAAATGACTCCTCCCACCTTATTATGATGTTGCCCAAGTTTTGGAATCGATCCGAAATCAATAGGTGTAAGAAATTGGACAATTCAATTTCGCACCCAGTTCGTTCCTTTCATGGAGTGGTTGGTGTTTTGCTTAGTTCTAGCTATTGGATTTCACTCCAAACTCACCAAATGACTCCTCCCACCTTATTATGATGTTGCCCAAGTTTTGGAATCGATCCGAAATCAATAGGTGTAAGAAATTGGACAATTCAAGTTCGCACCCAGTTCGTTCCTTACATGGAGTGGTTGGTGTTTTGCTATAGTTCTAGCTATTGGATTTCACTCCAAACTCACAATAATGACTCCTCCCACCTTATTATGATGTTGCCCAAGTTTTGGAATCGATCCGAAATCAATAGGTGTAAGAAATTGGACAATTCAAGTTCGCACCCAGTTCGTTCCTTACATGGAGTGGTTGGTGTTTTGCTTAGTTCTAGCTATTGGATTTCACTCCAAACTCACCAAATGACTCCTCCCACCTTATTATGATGTTGCCCAAGTTTTGGAATCGATCCGAAATCAATAGGTGTAAGAAATTGGACAATTCAAGTTCGCACCCTGTTCGTTCCTTACAGTGGAGTGGTTGGTGTTTTCAATAGTTCTAGCGATTGGTTTTCACTCCAAACTCACCAAATGACTCCTTCCACCTTATTATGATGTTGCCCAAGTTTTGGAATCGATCCGAAATCAATAGGTGTAAGAAAGTGGACAATTCAAGTTCGCACCCAGTTCGTTCCTTACATGGAGTGGTTGGTGTTTTGCTTAGTTCTAGCTATTGGATTTCACTCCAAACACAATAAATGACTCCTCCCACCTTATTATGATGTTGCCCAAGTTTTGGAATCGATCCGAAATCAATAGGTGTAAGAAATTGGACAATTCAAGTTCGCACCCATGTTCGTTCCTTACATGGAGTGGTTGGTGTTTTCAATAGTTCTAGCGATTGGATTTCACTCCAAACTCACCAAATGACTCCTTCCACCTTATTATGATGTTGCCCAAGTTTTGGAATCGATCCGAAATCAATAGGTGTTAAGAAATTGGACAATTCAAGGTTCGCACCCAGTTCGTTCCTTACATGGAGTGGTTGGTGTTTTCCATTAGTTCTAGCTATTGGATTTCACTCCAAACTCACCAAATGACTCCTTCCACCTTATTATGATGTTGCCCAAGTTTTGGAATCGATCCGAAATCAATAGGTGTAAGAAAGTGGACAATTCAAGTTCGCACCCAGTTCGTTCCTTACATGGAGTGGTTGGTGTTTTGCTTAGTTCTAGCTATTGGATTTCACTCCAAACTCACCAAATGACTCCTCCCACCTTATTATGATGTTGCCCAAGTTTTGGAATCGATCCGAAATCAATAGGTGTAAGAAATTGGACAATTCAAGTTCGCACCCAGTTCGTTCCTTACATGGAGTGGTTGGTGTTTTGCTTAGTTCTAGCTATTGGATTTCACTTCCAAACACAATAAATGACTCCTCCCACCTTATTATGATGTTGCCCAAGTTTTGGAATCGATCCGAAATCAATAGGTGTAAGAAAGTGGACAATTCAAGTTCGCACCCAGTTCGTTCCTTACATGGAGTGGTTGGTGTTTTGCTTAGTTCTAGCTATTGGATTTCACTCCAAACCACAATAAATGACTCCTCCCACCCTATTATGATGTTGCCCAAGTTTTGGAATCGATCCGAAATCAATAGGTGTTAGAAATTGGACAATTCAAGTTCGGACCCTGTTTGTTCCTTAGATGGAGTGGTTGGTGTTTTCAATAGTTCTAGCTATTTGATTTCACTCCAAACTCACCAAATGACTCCTCCCACCTTGTTATGATGTTGCCCAAGTTTTGGAATCGATCCGAAATCAATAGGTGTAAGAAATTGGACAAGTCAAGTTCGCACCTAGTTCGTTCCTTACATGGAGTGGTTGATGTTTTGCTTAGTTCTAGCTATTGGATTTCACTCCAAACTCACCAAATGACTCCTCCCACCTTATTATGATGTTGCCCAAGTTTTGGAATCGATCCGAAATCAATAGGTGTAAGAAATTGGACAATTCAAGTTCGCACCCAGTTCGTTCCTTACATGGAGTGGTTGGTGTTTTGCTTAGTTCTAGCTATTGGATTTCACTCCAAACTCACCAAATGACTCCTCCCACCTTATTATGATGTTGCCCAAGTTTTGGAATCGATCCGAAATCAATAGGTGTAAGAAATTGGACAATTCAAGTTCGCACCCTGTTCGTTCCTTACATGGAGTGGTTGGTGTTTTCAATAGTTCTAGCGATTGGATTTCACTCCAAACTCACCAAATGACTCCTTCCCACCTTATTATGATGTTGCCCAAGTTTTGGAATCGATCCGAAATCAATAGGTGTAAGAAAGTGGACAATTCAAGTTCGCACCCAGTTCGTTCCTTACATGGAGTGGTTGGTGTTTTGCTTAGTTCTAGCTATTGGATTTCACTCCAAACTCACATAAATGACTCCTCCCACCTATTATGATGTTGCCCAAGTTTTGGAATCGATCCGAAATCAATAGGTGTAAGAAATTGGACAATTCAAGTTCGCACCCAGTTCGTTCCTTACATGGAGTGGTTGGTGTTTTCAATAGTTCTAGCTATTGGATTTCACTCCAAACTCACCAAATGACTCCTTCCACATTATTATGATGTTGCCCAAGTTTTGGAATCGATCCGAAATCAATAGGTGTAAGAAATTGGACAATTCAAGTTCGCACCCAGTTCGTTCCTTACATGGAGTGGTTGGTGTTTTCAATAGTTCTAGCTGATTGGATTTCACTCCAAACTCACCAAATGACTCCTTCCACCTTATTATGATGTTGCCCAAGTTTTGGAATCGATCCGAAATCAATAGGTGTAAGAAATTGGACAATTCAATGTTCGCACCCAGTTCGTTCCTTACATGGAGTGGTTGGTGTTTTGCTTAGTTCTAGCTATTGGATTTCACTCCAAACTCACCAAATGACTCCTCCCACCTTATTATGATGTTGCCCAAGTTTTGGAATCGATCCGAAATCAATAGGTGTAAGAAAGTGCACAATTCAAGTTCGCACCCAGTTCGTTCCTTACATGGAGTGGTTGGTGTTTTGCTTAGTTCTAGCTATTGGATTTCACTCCAAACACAATAAATGACTCCTCCCACCATATTATGATGTTGCCCAAACTCACCAAATGACTCCTTCCACATTATTACGATGTTGCCCAAGTTTTGGAATCGATCCGAAATCAATAGGTGTAAGAAAGTGGACAATTCAAGTTCGCACCCAGTTCGTTCCTTACATGGAGTGGTTGGTGTTTTGCTTTGTTCTAGCTATTGGATTTCACTCCAAACACAATAAATGACTCCTCCCACCCTATTATGATGTTGCCCAAGTTTTGGAATCGATCCGAAATCAATAGGTGTTAGAAATTGGACAATTCAAGTTCGGACCCTGTTTGTTCCTTAGATGGAGTGGTTGGTGTTTTCAATAGTTCTAGCTCTTTGATTTCACTCCAAACTCACCAAATGACTCCTCCCACCTTGTTATGATGTTGCCCAAGTTTTGGAATCGATCCGAAATCAATAGGTGTAAGAAATTGGACAAGTCAAGTTCGCACCTAGTTCGTTCCTTACATGGAGTGGTTGGTGTTTTGCTTAGTTCTAGCTATTGGATTTCACTCCAAACTCACCAAATGACTCCTCCCACCTTATTATGATGTTGCCCAAGTTTTGGAATCGATCCGAAATCAATAGGTGTAAGAAATTGGACAATTCAAGTTCGCACCCAGTTCGTTCCTTACATGGAGTGGTTGGTGTTTTGCTTAGTTCTAGCTATTGGATTTCACTCCAAACTCACCAAATGACTCCTCCCACCTTATTATGATGTTGCCCAAGTTTTGGAATCGATCCGAAATCAATAGGTGTAAGAAATTGGACAATTCAAGTTCGCACCCTGTTCGTTCCTTACATGGAGTGGTTGGTGTTTTCAATAGTTCTAGCTATTGGATTTCACTCCAATCTCACCAAATGACTCCTTCCCACCTTATTATGATGTTGCCCAAGTTTTGGAATCGATCCGAAATCAATAGGTGTAAGAAATTGGACAATTCAAGTTCGCACCCAGTTCGTTCCTTACATGGAGTGGTTGGTGTTTTGCTTAGTTCTAGCTATTGGATTTCACTCCAAACACAATAAATAACTCCTCCCACCCTATTATGATGTTGCCCAAGTTTTGGAATCGATCCGAAATCAATAGGTGTAAGAAATTGGACAATTCAAGTTCGCACCCAGTTCGTTCCTTACATGGAGTGGTTGGTGTTTTCAATAGTTCTAGCTATTGGATTTCACTCCAAACTAACCAAATGACTCCTTCCACATTATTACGATGTGGCCCAAGTTTTGGAATCGATCCGAAATCAATAGGTGTAAGAAAGTGGACAATTCAAGTTCGCACCCAGTTCGTTCCTTACATGGAGTGGTTGGTGTTTTCAATAGTTCTAGCTGTTGGATTTCACTCCAAACTAACCAAATGACTCCTTCCACATTATTATGATGTTGCCCAAGTTTTGGAATCGATCCGAAATCAATAGGTGTAAGAAATTGGACAATTCAATGTTCGCACCCAGTTCGTTCCTTACATGGTGTGGTTGGTGTTTTGCTTAGTTCTAGCTATTGGATTTCACTCCAAACTCACCAAATGACTCCTCCCACCTTATTATGATGTTGCCCAAGTTTTGGAATCGATCCGAAATCAATAGGTGTAAGAAAGTGCACAATTCAAGTTCGCACCCAGTTCGTTCCTTACATGGAGTGGTTGGTGTTTTGCTTAGTTCTAGCTATTGGATTTCACTCCAAACACAATAAATGACTCCTCCACCATATTATGATGTTGCCCAAACTCACCAAATGACTCCTTCCACATTATTACGATGTTGCCCAAGTTTGGAATCGATCCGAAATCAATAGGTGTAAGAAAGTGGACAATTCAAGTTCGCACCCAGTTCGTTCCTTACATGGAGTGGTTGGTGTTTTGCTTAGTTCTAGCTATTGGATTTCACTCCAAACTCACCAAATGACTCCTCCCACCTTATTATGATGTTGCCCAAGTTTTGGAATCGATCCGAAATCAATAGGTGTAAGAAATTGGACAATTCAAGTTCGCACCCTGTTTGTTCCTTACATTGAGTGGTTGGTGTTTTGGTTAGTTCTAGCTATTGGATTTCACTCCAAACTCACCAAATGACTCCTCAAACCCTATTATGATGTTGCCCAAGTTTTGGAATCGATCCGAAATCAATAGGTGTACGAAATTGGACAATTCAAGTTCGCACCCTGTTCGTTCCTTACATGGAATGGTTGGTGTTTTGCTTAGTTCTGGCTATTGGATTTCACTCCAAACTCACCAAATGACTCATCCCACCTTATTATGATGTTGCCCAAGTTTTGGAATCGATCCGAAATCAATAGGTGTACGAAATTGGACAATTCAAGTTCGCACCCAGTTCGTTCCTTACATGGAGTGGTTGGTGTTTTCAATAGTTCTAGCGATTGGATTTCACTCCAAACTCACCAAATGACTCTTTCCACCTAATTATGATGTTGCCCAAGTTTTGGAATCGATCCGAAATCAATAGGTGTAAGAAATTGGACAATTCAAGTTCGCACCCAGTTCGATCCTTACATGGAGTGGTTGGTGTTTTGCTTAGTTCTAGCGATTGGATTTCACTCCAAACACAATAAATGACTCCTCCCACCTTATTATGATGTTGCCCAAGTTTTGGAATCGATCCGAAATCAATAGGTGTAAGAAATTGGACAATTCAAGTGCGCACCCAGTTCGATCCTTACATGGAGTGGTCTATGTTTTGCTTAGTTCTAGCTATTGGATTTCACTCCAAACTCACCAAATGACTCCTCCCACCTTATTAAGTTGTTGCCCAAGTTTTGGAATCGATCCGAAATCAATAGGTGTAAGAAATTGGACAATTCAAGTTCGCACCCAGTTCGATCCTTACATGGAGTGGTTGGTGTTTTGCTTAGTTCTAGCTATTGAATTTCACTCCAAACACAATAAATGACTCCTCCCACCTTATTATGATGTTGCCCAAGTTTTGGAATCGATCCGAAATCAATAGGTGTAAGAAATTGGACAATTTAAGTTCGCACCTTGTTTATTCCTTACATTGAGTGGTTGGTGTTTTGGTTAGTTTTAGCTATTGGATTTCACTCCAAACTCACCAAATGAACCCTTCCACCTTATTATGATGTTGCCCAAGTTTGGGAATCGATCCGAAATCAATAGGTGTAAGAAATTGGACAATTCAAGTTCGCACCCAGTTCGTTCCTTACATGGAGTGGTTGGTGTTTTGCTTAGTTCTAGCTATTGGATTTCACTCCAAACTCACCAAATGACTCCTCCCACCTTATTATGATGTTGCCCAAGTTTTGGAATCGATCCGAAATCAATAGGTGTAAGAAATTGGACAATTCAAGTTCGCACCCTGTTTGTTCCTTACATTGAGTGGTTGGTGTTTTGGTTAGTTCTAGCTATTGGATTTCACTCCAAACTCACCAAATGACTCCTCAAACCCTATTATGATGTTGCCCAAGTTTTGGAATCGATCCGAAATCAATAGGTGTACGAAATTGGACAATTCAAGTTCGCACCCTGTTCGTTCCTTACATGGAATGGTTGGTGTTTTGCTTAGTTCTGGCTATTGGATTTCACTCCAAACTCACCAAATGACTCATCCCACCTTATTATGATGTTGCCCAAGTTTTGGAATCGATCCGAAATCAATAGGTGTACGAAATTGGACAATTCAAGTTCGCACCCAGTTCGTTCCTTACATGGAGTGGTTGGTGTTTTCAATAGTTCTAGCGATTGGATTTCACTCCAAACTCACCAAATGACTCTTTCCACCTAATTATGATGTTGCCCAAGTTTTGGAATCGATCCGAAATCAATAGGTGTAAGAAATTGGACAATTCAAGTTCGCACCCAGTTCGATCCTTACATGGAGTGGTTGGTGTTTTGCTTAGTTCTAGCGATCGGATTTCACTCCAAACACAATAAATGACTCCTCCCACCTTATTATGATGTTGCCCAAGTTTTGGAATCGATCCGAAATCAATAGGTGTAAGAAATTGGACAATTCAAGTGCGCACCCAGTTCGATCCTTACATGGAGTGGTCTATGTTTTGCTTAGTTCTAGCTATTGGATTTCACTCCAAACTCACCAAATGACTCCTCCCACCTTATTAAGTTGTTGCCCAAGTTTTGGAATCGATCTGAAATCAATAGGTGTAAGAAATTGGACAATTCAAGTTCGCACCCAGTTCGATCCTTACATGGAGTGGTTGGTGTTTTGCTTAGTTCTAGCTATTGAATTTCACTCCAAACACAATAAATGACTCCTCCCACCTTATTATGATGTTGCCCAAGTTTTGGAATCGATCCGAAATCAATAGGTGTAAGAAATTGGACAATTTAAGTTCGCACCTTGTTTATTCCTTACATTGAGTGGTTGGTGTTTTGGTTAGTTTTAGCTATTGGATTTCACTCCAAACTCACCAAATGAACCCTTCCACCTTATTATGATGTTGCCCAAGTTTGGGAATCGATCCGAAATCAATAGGTGTAAGAAATTGGACAATTCAAGTTCGCACCCAGTTCGTTCCTTACATGGAGTGGTTGGTGTTTTGCTTAGTTCTAGCTATTGGATTTCACTCCAAACTCACCAAATGACTCCTCCCACCTTATTATGTTGTTGCCCAAGTTTTGGAATCGATCCGAAATCAATAGGTGTAATAAATTGGACAATTCAAGTTCGCACATTGTTTGTTCCTTACATTGAGTGGTTGGTGTTTTGGTTAGTTTTAGCAATTGGATTTCACTCCAAACTCACCAAATGACTCCTCAAACCATATTATGTTGTTGCCCGAGTTTTGGAATCGATCCGAAATCAATAAGTGTAAGAAATTGGACAATTCAAGTTCGCACCCAGTTCGTTCCTTACATGGAGTGGTTGGTGTTTTGCTTAGTTCTAGCTATTGAATTTCACTCCAAACTCACCAAATGACTCCTCCCACCTTATGATGATGTTGCCCAAGTTTTGGAATCGATCCGAAATCAATAGGTGTAAGAAATTGGACAATTCAAGTTCGCACCCTGTTTGTTCCTTAGATGGAGTGGTTGGTGTTTTCAATAGTTCTAGCTATTTGATTTCACTCCAAACTCACCAAATGACTCCTCCCACCTTGTTATGATGTTGCCCAAGTTTTGGAATCGATCCGAAATCAGTAGGTGTAAGAAATTCAACAAGTCAAGTTCGCACCTAGTTCGTTCCTTACATGGAGTGGTTGATGTTTTGCTTAGTTCTAGCTATTGGATTTCACTCCAAACTCACCAAATGACTCCTCCCACCTTATTATGATGTTGCCCAAGTTTTGGAATAGATCCGAAATGAATAGGTGTAAGAAATTGGACAATTCAAGTTCGCACCCAGTTCGTTCCTTACATGGAGTGGTTTGTGTTTTGCTTAGTTCTAGCTATTGGATTTCACTCCAAACTCACCAAATGACTCCTCCCACCTTATTATGATGTTGCCCAAGTTTTGGAATCGATCCGAAATCAACAGGGGTAAGAAATTGGACAATTCAAGTTCGCACCCTGTTCGTTCCTTACATGGAGTGGTTGGTGTTTTGCTCAGTTCTAGCTATTGGATTCCACTCCAAACTCACCAAATGACTCCTCCCACCTTATTATGATGTTGCCCAAGTTTTGGAATGTATCCAAAATCAAGAGGTGTAAGAAATTGGACAATTCAAGTTCGCACCCTGTTCGTTCCTTACATTGAGTGGTTGGTGTTTTGCTTAGTTCTAGCTATTGGATTTCACTCCAAACACAATAAATGACTCCTCCCACCTTATTGTGATGTTGCCCAAGTTTTGGAATCGATCCGAAATCAATAGGTGTAAGAAATTGGACAATTCAAGTTCGCACCCAGTTCGTTCCATACATGGAGTGGTTGGTGTTTTGCTTAGTTCTAGCTATTGGATTTCACTCCAAACACATTAAAAGACTCCTCCCACCTTATTATGATGTTGTCCAAGTTTTGGAATCGATCCGAAATCAATAGGTGTAAGAAATTGGACAATTCAAGTTCGCATCCAGTTCGTTCCTTACATGGAGTGGTTGGTGTTTTGCTTAGTTCTAGCTATTGGATTTCACTCCAAACACATTAAAAGACTCCTCCCACCTTATTATGATGTTGTCCAAGTTTTGGAATCAATCCGAAGTCAATAGGTGTAAGAAATTGGACAATTCAAGTTCGCACCCAGTTCGTTCCTTACATGGAGTGGTTGGTGTTTTCAATAGTTCTAGCGATTGGATTTCACTCCAACTCACCAAATAACTCCTTCCACCGTATTATGATGTTACCCAAGTTTTGGAATCGATCCGAAATCAATAGGTGTAAGAAATTGGACAATTCAAGTTCGCACCCAGTTCGTTCCATACATGGAGTGGTTGGTGTTTTCAATAGTTCTAGCTATTGGATTTCACTCCACACCCACCAAATGACTCCTTCCACCTTATTATGATGTTGCCCAAGTTTTGGAATCGATCCGAAATCAATAGGTGTAAGAAATTGGACAATTCAAGTTCGCACCCAGTTCGTTCCTTACATGGAGTGGTTGGAGTTTTGCTTAGTTCTAGCTATTGGATTTCACTCCAAACTCACCAAATGACTCCTCCCACCTTTTTATGATGTTGTCCAAGTTCTGTAATCGATCCGAAATCAATAGGTGTAAGAAATTGGACAATTCAAGTTCGCACCCAGTTCGTTCCTTACATGGAGTGGTTGGTGTTTTGCTTAGTTCTAGCAATTGGATTTCACTCCAAACTCACCAAATGACCCCTCCCACCTTATTAAGATGTCTCCCAAGTTTTGGAATCGATCCGAAATCAATAGGTGTAAGAAATTGGACAATTCAAGTTCGCACCCAGTTCGTTCCTTACATGGAGTGGTTTGTGTTTTGCTTAGTTCTAGCAATTGGATTTCACTCCAAACTCACCAAATGACCCCTCCCACCTTATTATGATGTTGCCCAGGTTTTGGAATCGATCCGAAATCAGTAGGTGTAAGAAATTGGACAATTCAAGTTCGCACCCAGTTCGTTCCTTACATGGAGTGGTTGGTGTTTTGCTTAGTTCTAGCCATAGGATTTCACTCCAAACTCACCAAATGACTCCTCCCACCTTATTATGATGTTGTCCAAGTTTTGTAATCGATCCGAAGTCAATAGGTGTAAGAAATTGGACAATTCAAGTTCGCACCCAGTTCGTTCCATACATGGAGTGGTTGGTGTTTTCAATAGTTCTGGCTATTGGATTTCACTCCACACTCACCAAATGACTCCTTCCACCTTATTATGATGTTGCCCAAGTTTTGGAATCGATCCGAAATCAATACGTGTAAGAAATTGGACAATTCAAGTTCGCACCCAGTTCGTTCCTTACATGGAGTAGTTGTTGTTTTGCTTAGTTCTAGCTATTGGATTTCACTCCAAACTCACCAAATGACTCCTCCCACCTTATTATGATGTTGTCCAAGTTTTGGAATCGATCCGAAATCAATAGGTGTAAGAAATTGGACAATTCAAGTTCGCACCCAGTTCGTTCCATACATGGAGTGGTTGGTGTTTTCAATAGTTCTAGCTATTGGATTTCACTCCACACTCACCAAATGACTCCTTCCACCTTATTATGATGTTGCCCAAGTTTTGGAATCGATCCGAAATCAATAGGTGTAAGAAATTGGACAATTCAAGTTCGCACCCGGTTCGTTCCTTACATGGAATGGTTCGTGTTTTGCTTAGTTCTAGCTATTGGATTTCACTCCAAACTCACCAAATGACTCCTCCCACCTTATTATGATGTTGCCCAAGTTTTGGAATCGATCCGAAATCAATAGGTGTAAGAAATTGGACAATTCAAGTTCGCATCCTGTTTGTTCCTTACATGGAGTGGTTGGTGTTTTCAATAGTTCTAGCGATTGGATTTCACTC
>BPUM01001351.1:0-33999 GCA_020521455.1 Prunus kanzakura | reverse complement strand
GGCGGTCGTATGATATATGGGGTGGATGAGCGAATAACAGGGGTGGTGCTCCGGCGCCTTGAAAATCAAGGGTCGTTTGATATATTGATGAATGTATTTTCCTTACAAACTAACACTACTCCTAGAAAAGCAAGTAAAGATATTGAAAGTGCATTACAGGAAAATATAAGTTGCTCCGTGGGAGGCTTTTGTTTGGTGTTTGAACCCTTTGAAAGTAGTCCTGAGTCTTATATTTATAGGTAGAGCTCCTGGAGGGGTAATCGAGGCTGAAAATCTGCATGGTGGAGCCTGATTACGCCAAGTGGGTAGTCTAATCGACATTTGGGATCGTGAAGTATGGTGGTGTGACTCCATGAATCCCGGTGAATCTCGGCTGCCGCCCTGATCGTGGGTTCTGCGCTTCTGGCCGTGGAGACGCATTTATTGCTCTGATAGCCAATTACCTAATCTCTCAAGCTGCAAAGAGCTTTGTGAGAATGTTGGCGTCTAATCACTCTGATCTCTGTCACCAAATCCTGACTCCAATCACTTCCCATCTTCCCTCCCGCATTAAATGCTCATTCTTGGCCAGTGGGTTTGCTGCAATAAACAGAAACCTTGCTTCATTAAATGGAGCATGGGACCCTGCTGTCACGTGATGATCTGACTTTAATGCCTTTGGCCGTGACCTCGTTCGGTCTCGGCCTCGGCCTATAACTTTGGCCGAGATAACCATGCCTTGGTGATTTTTCTCGTTCGGTCTCGGCCGGCCAGAGTCGCCGCGGTAGAGATGGCGGCGGTGGAGCGACCGAGGAAGAGGACCCTCTTCACTTCTCCGGAGGGCGGAAATGAGGAGGGAGTCCCTTCGGTGATTGTAAGGGAAGTTCCCCCTGTGGCCGTAAGCATTTCTCCGTTGCCTCCTTTTCCTTTTGTTTTTTCGAGGTCGCCCTCTTTCCCCTTTTCGTACTTTGATAGTCTGGCTGTTTTTCAGGATGTGGTAATAGTCGAGGAAGAGGCCGCGGCTGAGGTGCCGCATGTAGAGGAAACGGCCGCCGTCCAGATGGTGGTCGAGGAGTTGGGAACCGCAGAGGTGGCGGTTGAAGAGGAGGCTACGGCCGAGGGGCCGGTCGAGGAAACGACAACCACCGAGATTATGGTTGAAGAGGCGGCCGCCGATGAGGTGGTTGCAGAGGAGGTCGAAGAGGAGGCCGTTGATGAGGGGGCCACCGAGGAGATCGCCGAGGAGGTTGCCGAGGAGGCCACCGAAAAGGCTGTCGAGGAGGTTACAACAGATGTGCCTGCTGAGCCGTCGTGGCCCGCTCCTTGTCGTCCAAGCGGTATCTCCTTCCGCCTGGTAAGAGCTCGCTTTTTCACATTTCAGCTTTATTGCTCTCCTCATGGAATTTCGCATGATACCTTTGACTAAATTTTTGATTCCAGCCTCCCCAGCCGTCGTCGCCATCCTTCACGGTTGCTACGGCCATGCCCCCTGCGCCGTCGTCTCAAGACTCGATCGTGGTGGCCGAGCCGTTGGTAACTGGAGCCACGGTCGTGAGTGTGCCGAGCCTCCTGCGGACTACTTCGGCGGCTAGAAATGATCTCTTGCTCGCCGTGAGTATTCAATCCCTCCTTCTTATTCCTTTATGTCCTAGCCAATCATTTCTCACCTAAACTTTTCCTCATACTCAGGAGGCCACCTCCTCCGATGATCTTAACGAGTTGTACGCCAGTCTCCATGAGGAAGGAGGTAGTTCATCCTCGGCTCCCCTGGACGAGGATTCCACGACCGTAATTGAACGGCTCCGGGAGTTCCTTCTTCTCGGAGTTCGACAGATGACCGCTACCGGGGCGCTCATGGAGTTTAGGTCCTGCCTGGACACGGCTATGGCGATCGGTCTGCTGGACTCGGCTCAGCTGGATGAATTGCAAGCCCGTCTGGCCGAAGGCGAGGAGATGATTGGCCGGTACGCTGAAGCCGTGACGAGGATGGCCGAGGGAAGCTCACTTGAACAAGACCTAGTGGAGATCAAAGAAAAAGTCGAACCTGTAATGGCCCGATTGAAAGAAAATGACCTCGTTGTTCAAAGAGAGAATGAAGAGCTTGCGCAGGTTGAGGCCCAGATTGCCGAGCTCCAGGCCCGCCGAGCTCTTATTCTTCAGCGCCGAGATGGTGCCGTTGCGACCGGACGTGAACTGAAATCCTCGGCCAAGCAGATCCTCAAAGCCGCGACCGAGACGAAGAAGGCCCTGGCCAAACCTAAGCTGATCCGGGCGAGGTGGCAAATGGACATTGATGGCGGGGACATCGCTTGGAGGAGGATTACCTGCCTGGTCTGGGGAATGTTCAGCGAGGGGGCCTAGGCAGGCGAAGAGCAGCCGTTTTAACTTTCTCTCTTCCTCTTTTTTTTCTCTTTTGGGGTGTAATAAGTAACCATATACATTTTATTTTTATTTACACATATTCCCCTTTAGTTTACGACTTACAGACACAAGTATATGTTATTTTGGCCATAACTACGTGTGTTTGGTCTGCTTTATTTGTTGGCCGCGCCTTTCGTTTGGTCCGTCTGTCTATTTTCCTCTTTTCTTTTTTTTGACTTTTTTATCATAGGTCCTCGGCGCCATCTCTTTCTCAACTTGAGCCGAGTTGTGAGCGTGGAGCTTTGACGGTTTTGGATTTCCTAAAACTTCGCGCCTGATATGCGAGTAGTCATTCCTTAGGCCCCGCCGTCTGATAACCTGAAGGAGTTGGACTCTCGGCTTGGGTAGATTATTAATGTCATGGCTGTTGGTCGAACTATGAAGAGGAGTGCCCACGACCAAACCTTCCGAAACCCAGTGAGCCCGTAAAACCTTTGGGAAGCCCTGGGGCCAAGCCCTGGGCTCCCTTGATAGGCACGGTCTCTCGCAACCTGGTGTCCCCAACTCTCTTTGTGTCAAACCGCCTTTCAAGATAGGCTGGATGTCTTTAAATTGATACCCTCGGCACGGCCTGCTTCGCTGCGCATCATTTCGCGGCCATTCCTGCTGGGTTGTTTGAGCCGTGGGCTCGGTCTCTGCGACCGAACGGCTCCGTTTTAGGACCCCGTGTGTTTGACTAGGGTGAACTTGATCCGCCGGCCCTCGGAGCGTGGCCACCTGGTTCGGTTGATCTAGATCATGGTAGGGACCTTGGTGCATCTGGGTCATTGTCGGACTGGCCGGGTCGTGTCTTTGTAATGGTAGTACAGCAGCCAAGTCTTCGAGATTGTTTTGTGGTGACGTTTTGGTCACGTTGCTCTGGCCGAACTGCACCTGGTCGGCCAACACGTGAGTTGGGCCGGGATGCTGGATCGTAGATACTGCAAGGCTACTCTGCCCTAATGCTCTGGCTAAAGCATGGAGTGGGCCGCGCGTGGTTTTTACCGTATGGGTTAGTCCAGAATCCGTCCTCGTGGGCTGGCGCTGCCCCCGGCCATCGGTTGGTAGCAGAGAATGCTGGCCGTGGCCTGACACTTCGGTGCGGCCATGAATGCCGAGGTCGACTTTTCTGTCGCAAGGTTCGACCCTTTCGTCTTTTGAGGTGTCGATAGTGTTTAGATAGTGCGCCTGTCTGAACTCGTCTTCTAATCAAACGATTGTAGCCGAGAGAGGAACTAATCTCGGCTGTAAGGTTCACGGCCTGAACTACAAGGCCGTTGAGTGGTGGTGTTTGGTGGGTTTTAGGGCGGTGCTCCGGCGCGCTACTCAATGAGCGGCGGTCGTATGATATATGGGGTGGATGAGCGAATAACAAGGGTGGTGCTCCGGCGCCTTGAAAATCAAGGGTCGTTTGATATATTGATAAATGGATTTTCCTTACAAACTAACACTACTCCTAGAAAAGCAAGTAAAGATATTGAAAGTGCAATACAGGAAAATATAAGTTGCTCCGTGGGAGGCTTTTGTTTGGTGTTTGAACCCTTTGAAAGTAGTCCTGAGTCTTGTATTTATAGGTAGAGCTCCTGGAGGGGTAATCGAGGCTGAAAATCTGCATGGTGGAGCCTGATTACGCCAAGTGGGTAGTCTAATCGACATTTGGGATCGTGAAGTATGGTGGTGTGACTCCATGAATCCCGATGAATCTCGGCTGCCGCCCTGATCGTGGGTTCTGCGCTTCTGGCCGTGGAGACGCATTTATTGCTCTGATAGCCAATTACCTAATCTCGCAAGCTGCAAAGAGCTATGTGAGAATGTTGGCGTCTAATCACTCTGATCTCTGTCACCAAATCCTGACTCCAATCACTTCCCACCTTCCCTCGCGCATTAAATGCTCATTCTTGGCCAGTGGGTTTGCTGCAATAAACAGAGACCTTGCTTCATTAAATGGAGCGTGGGAACCGGCTGTCACGTGATGATCTGACTTTAATGCCTTTGGCCGTGACCTCGTTCGGTCTCGGCCTCGGCCTATAACTTTGGCCGAGATAACCATGCCTTGGTGATTTTTCTTGTTTCTCTGGAAAGCCAAACATCCTGACAAAACGCTGCGTTTTAGTTTGAGGCCGAGAAGAGAAGTTCCCCCGGCCAATTCATGGCCGTGATTTATTAGGCACAAACAAAACTTGGGCATCATCATAATATGGTGGGAGGAGTCATGTGGTGAGTTTTGAGTGAAATCCAATCGATAGAACTACGGAATACACCAACCACTCCAATTCGGAACAAACTGCCTTTGAACTTGAAGTGTCCAATTTCGCACACCTATTGATTTCCGATCAGGCCCAAAACTTGGGCATCATCATAATACAGTGGGAGGAGTCATTTGGTGAGTTTTTTGTGAAATCCAATTGCTAGAACTACGGAATACACCAACCACTCCAATAAGGCACTAACTGCCTTTGAACTTGAACTGTCCAATTTCGAACACCTATTGATTTCCGATCGAGCCCAAATCTTGGGCATCATCATTATATGGTGGGAGGAGTCATGTGGTGAGTTTTGAGTGAAATCCAATTGCTAGAACTACGGAATACAATAACCCCTCCAATTCGGAACAAACTGCCTTCGAACTTGAAGTGTCAAATTTCGTACACCTATTGATTTCCGATCGAGCCCAAAACTTTGGCATCATCATAATATCTTGGGAGGAGTCATTTGGGGAGTTTTGAGTGAAATCCAATCGCTAGAACTACGAAATACACCAACCCCTCCAATACGGCACGAACTGCCTTTGAACTTGAATTGTCAAATTTCGTACACCTATTGATTTCCGATCGAGCCCAAAACTTGGGCATCATCATAATATGGTGCGAGGTGTCATGTGGTGAGTTTTGGGTGAAATCCAATTGCTTGATGTACGGAATACCCCAACCACTCCAATTCGGAACAAGCTACGTCTGAACTTGAAGTGTCCAATTTCGTACACCTATTGATTTCCGATCGAGCCCAAAACTTGGGCATCATCATAATATGGTGGGAGGAGTCATGTGGTGAGTTTTGAGTGAAATCCAATCGCTAGAACTACGGAATACAATAACCACTCCAATTCGGAACAAACTGCGTTTGAACATGAAGTGTCCAATTTCGTACACCTATTGATTTCCGATCGAGCCCAAAACTTGGGCATCACCATAATATAGAGGGAGGAGTCATGTGGTGAGTTTTGAGTGAAATCCAATCGCTAGAACTACGGAATACACCAACCACTCCAATTCGGAACAAACTGCCTTTGAACTTGAAGTGTCCAATTTCGGACACCTATTGATTTCCGATCGAGCCCAAAACTTGGGCATCATCATAATATGGTGGGAGGAGTCATTTGGTGAGTTTTGAGTGAAATCCAATCGCTAGAACTACGTAATACACCAAACACTCCAATAAAGCACAAACCGCCTTCGAACTTGAATTGTCCAATTTCGTACACCTATTGATTTCCTATCGAGCCCAAAACTTGGGCATCATCATAATATGGCGGGAGGGGTCATTTGGTGAGTTTTGAGTGAAATCCAATCGCTAGAACTACTGAATACACCAACCACTCCAATTCGGAACAAATTGCCATTGAACTTGCAGTGTCCAATTTCGTACATCTATTGATTTCCGATCGAGCCCAAAACTTGGGTATCATCATTATATGGTGGGAGGAGTCATGTGGAGTGTTTTGAGTGAAATCCAATCGCTAGAACTACGGAATACACCAACCACTCCAATTCGGAACAAACTGCCTTGGAAATTGAAGTGTCCAATTTCGTACACCTATTCATTTCCGATCGAGCCCTAAACTTGGGCATTATCATGAAATGGTGGGAAGAGTCAATTGGTGAGTTTTGAGGGAAATCCAATGGCTAGAACTACGGAATAAACCGACCACTCCAATTCGGAACAAACTGCGTTTGAAGGTGAAGTGTCCAGTTTCGTACACCTATTGGTTTCCGATCGAGCCCAAAACATGGGCATCATCATAAAATGGTGGGAGGAGTCATTTGGTGAGTTGTAAGTGAAATCCAATCGCTAGAACTACGGCATACACCAACAACTCCGATTCGGAACAAACTGCCTTTGAACTTGAATTGTCCAATTTCGTACACCTATTAATTTCGGATCGAGCCCAAAAGATGGGTATCGTCATAATATGGTGGGAGGAGTCGTTTGGTGAGTTTTGAGTGAAATCCAATCGCTAGAACTACGGAATACACCAACAACTCCGATTCGTAACGAACTGCCTTTGAACTTGAATTTTCCGATTTTGTACACCTATTGATTTCCGATCGAGCCCAAAACTTGGGCATCAGTATAATAAGGTGGGAGGAGTCATGTGGTGAGTTTTGAGGGAAATCCAATCGCAAGAACTACGGAACACACCAACCACTCCAATTCGGAACAAATTGCCTTTGAAGTTGAAGTGTCCAATTTCGTACACCTATTGATTTTCGATCGAGCCTAAAAATTTGGGCATCGTCATAATATGGTGGGGGGAGTCGTGTCGAGAGTTTTGAGTGAAATCCAATCGCTAGAACTACGAAATACACCAACCACTCCAGTAAGGCACTAACTGCCTTTGAACTTGAATTGTACAATTTCGTACACCTATTGATTTCCGATCGAGCCCAAAACTTGGGCATCATCATAATATGGTGGGAGGAGTCATGTGGAGAGTTTTGAGTGAAATCCAATAGCTAGAACTACAGAATAAACCAACCACTCCAATTCGGAACAAACTGCCTTTGAACTTGAAGTGTCCAATTTCGTACACCTATTGATTTCCGATCGAGCCCAAAACTTGGGCATCACCATAATATGGAGGGAGGAGTCATGTGGTGAGTTTTGAGTGAAAACCAATCGCTAGAACTACGTAATACACCAACCACTATAATAAGGCACGAAATGCCTTTGAACTTCAATTGTCCAATTTCGTACACCTATTGATTTCCGATCGAGCCCAAAACTTGGGCATCATCATAATATGGTGGGAGGAGTCATTTGGTGAGTTTTGAGTGAAATCCAATCGCTAGAACTACGGAATACAACAACCACTCCTATAAGGAACAAACTATCTTTGAACCTGAATTGTCCAATTTCTTACCCCTACTGATTTCTGATCGAGCCCAAAAGTTGGGCAATATCATAATTTGGTGGGAGGAGTCATTTGGTTACTTTTGAGTGAAATCCAATCTCTAGAACAACGGAATACACCAGCCACTCCTGTAAGGAACGAACTGCCTTTGAACCTGAATTGTCCAATTTCTTACCCCTATTGATTTCCAATCGAGACCAAAACAGGGGCATCGTCATAATATGGTGGGAGGACTCATTTGGTGAGTTTTGAGTGAAATCCAATCGCTAGAACTATGCAATACACCAACCACTCCAATTCGGAACGAACTGCCTTCGAACTTGAATTGTCCAAATTCTTACCCCTATGGATTTCCGATCGAGCCCAAAACTTGGGCATCATCATAATATGGTGGGAGGAGTCATTTTGTGAATTCTGAGTGAAATCCCATCGCTAGAACAACGGAATGCACCAACCACTCCTATAAGGAACGAACAGCCTTTGAACTTGAATTGTCCAATGTCTTAACCCTATTGATTTTCGATCGAGCCCAAAACTTGGGCATCACCATAATATGGTGGGTGGAGTCATTTGGTGAGTTTTGAGTGAAATCCAATCGCTAGAACAACGGAATACACCAGCCACTCCTATAAGGAACGAACTGCCGTTGAACCTGAATTGTCCAATTTCTCGCCCCAATTGTTTTCCGATCGAGCCCAAAACTTGGGCAACATTGTAATATGGTGGGAGGAGTCATTTGGGGAGTTTTGAGTGAAATCCAATCGCTCGAACTACGGAATACACCAACCACTCCTATAAGGAACGAACTGCCGTTGAACCAGAATTGTCCAATTTCTTACCCCTATCGAATTCCTATTAGGCCCAAACCAGGGGAATCATCACAATATGGTGGGTGGAGTCATTTGGTGAGTTTTGAATGAAATCCGATCGCTAGAACTACGGAATACACCAACCACTCCTATAAGGAACGAAGTGCCTTTGAACATGAATTGTCCAATTTCTTACCACTATTAATTTCCGATTGATCCCAAAACTTGGGCATCAACATAATATGGTGCGAGGACTCATTTGGTGTGTTTTCAGTGAAATCCAATCGCTAGAACTACGGAATACACCAACCACTCCTATAAGGTACGAACTGCCATTGAACTTGAATTGTCCAATTTCTTACCCCTATGGATTTCCGATCGAGCCCAAAACTTGGGCATCGTCATAATATGGAGGGATGAGTCATTTTGGTGAGTTTTGAGTGAAATCCAATCGCTAGAACTATGCAATACACCAACCACTCCAATTCGGAACGAACTGCCTTCGAACTTGAATTGTCCAATTTCTTACCCCTATGGATTTCCGATCGACCCCAAAGCTTGGGCATCATCATTATATGGTGGGAGGAGTGATTTGGTGAGTTTTGAGTGAAATCCAATCGCTAGAACTACGGAATGCACCAACCACTCCTATAAGGAACGAACTGCCTTCGAACCTGAATTGTCCAATTTCTTACCCCTATTGAATTCCTATCAAGCCCAAACTAGGGGAATCATCATCATATGGTGGGAGGAGTCATTTTGGTGAGTTTTGAGTGAAATCCAATCGCTAGAACTACGGAATGCACCAACCACTCCTATAAGGAACGAACTGCCTTTTTACTTGAATTGTCCAATTTCTTAGCACTATTAATTTCCGATTGATCCCAAAACTTGGGCATCATCATAATATGGTGGGAGGTGTCATTTGGTGAGTTTTGAGTGAAATCCAATTGCTAGAACTACGGAATACACCAGCCACACCTATAAGGAACGAACATCCTTTGAACCTGAATTGTCCAATTTCTTACCCCTATTGATTTCCGGCCGAGCCCAAAACTTGGGCATCATCATAATACATTGGAAGGAGTCATTTGGTGGGTTTTGAGTGAAATCCAATCGCTAGTACTATCCAATACACCAACCACTCCAATTCGGAACGAACTGCCTTCGAACTTGAAATGTCCAATTTCTTACCCCTATGGATTTCCGATCGACCCCAAAACTTGGGCATCATCATTATATGGTGGGAGGAGTGATTTGGTGAGTTTTGAGTGAAATCCAATCGCTAGAACTATGCAACACACCAACCACTCCAATTCGGAAAGAACTGCCTTTGAACTTGAATTGTCCAATTTCTTACCCCTATGGATTTCCGATCGAGCCCAAAAATTGGGCATCGTCATAATATGGTGGGAGAAGTCATTTTGTGAGTTTTGACAAAAATCCAATCGCTAGAACTACGGAATGCACCAACCACTCCTATATGGAACGAACTGCCTTTGAACCTGAATTGTCCAATTTCTTACCCCTATTGATTTCCGATCGAACCCAAAACTTGGGCATCATCATAATATGGTGGAAGTAGTCATTTGGTGGGTTTTGAGTGAAATCCAATCGCTAGAACTGTGCAATACACCAACCACTCCAATTCGGAACGAACTGCCATCGAACTTGAATTGTCCAATTTCTTACCCCTACTGAATTTCGATCGATCCCAAAACTTGGGCATCATCATAATAAGGTGGGAGGAGTCATTTGGTGAGTTTTGAGTCAAATCCAATCTCTAGAACTATGGAATACACCAAACACTCCTATAAGGAACGAACTGCCTTTGAACTTGAATTGTCCAATTTCTTACCCCTATGGATTTCCGATCAAGCCCAAAACATCGGCATCATCATAATATGGTGGGAGGAGTCATTTGGTGAGTTTTGATAGAAATCCAATCACTAGAACTATGCAAAACATTAACCACTCCAATTCGCAACGAATTGCCTTTGAACTTGAATTGTCCAATTTCTTACACCTACGGATTGTCGATCGAGCCCAAAACTTGGGCATCAACGTAATTTGTTGGGAGGAGTCGTTTGGTGAGTTTTGAGTGAATTCCAATCGCTAGAACAACCCCTCCTACAAGGAACGAATTGCTTTTGAACCTGAATTGTCCAATTTCTAACCCCTATTGATTTCCGATCGAGCCCAAAACTGGGGCATCATCATTATATGGTGGGAGGAGTCATTTGGTGAGTTTTGAGTGAAATCCAATCGCTAGAACTACGGAATACACCAACCACTCCAATAAGGAACGAACTGCTTTTGAACCTGAATTGTCTAATTTCTTACCCCTATGGAATTCCGATCGAGCCCAAAACTTCGGCATCATCATAATATGGTGGGAGGAGTCATTTGGTGAGTTTTGAGTGAAATCAAATCGCAAGAACTATGAAATACACCAACCACTTCTATAAGGAACGAACTGCCTTTGAACCTGAATTGTCCAATTTCTTACCCCTATGGATTTCCGATCGAGCCCAAAACTTGGGCATCATCATAATTTGGTGGGAGGAGTCGTTTGGAGAGTTTTGAGTGAAATCCAATCGCTAGAACTATGCAATACACCAACCACTCCAATTCAAAATGAACCGTCTTCAAACTTGAATTGTCCAATTTCTTACACCTATGGATTTCCGATCGAGCCCAAAACATGGGCATCATCATAATATGGTGGGAGGAGTCATTTGGTGAGTTTTAAGAGAAATCCAATCGCTAGAACTATGCAATACACCAACCACTCCAATTCGGAACAAACTGCTTTTGAACTTGAATTGTCCAATTTCTTACCCCTATTGATTTCCGATCGAGCCCAAAACTTGAGCATCATCATAATATGGTGGGAGGAGTCATTTGGTGAGTTTTGAGTGAAATCCAAACTCTACAACTACGTAATACACCAACCACTCCTATAAGGAACGAACTGCCGTTGAACCTGAATTGTCCAATTTCTCGCCCCAATTGTTTTCCGATCGAGCCCAAAACTTGGGCAACAACGTAATATGGTGGGAGGAATCATTTTATGAGTTTTGAGTGAAATCCAATTGCTAGAACTACGGAATACACCATCCACTCCTATAAGGAACGAACTGCCTTTGAACCTGAATTGTCCAATTTCTTACCCCTATTGAATTCCTATCAAGCCCAAACCAGGGGAATCATCATAATATGTTGGGAGGAGTCATTTGGTGAGTTTTGAGTGAAATCCAATCGCTAGAACTACGGAATACAACAACCACTCCTATAAGGAACAAACTGTCTTTGAACCTGAATTGTCCAATATCTTACCCCTATTGATTTCCGATCGAGCCCAAAAGTTGGGCAATATCATAATTTGGTGGGAGGAGTCATTTGGTTAGTTTTGAGTGAAATCCAACCTCTAGAACTACGGAATACACCAGCCACTCCTATAAGGAACGAACTGCCTTTGAACCTGAATTGTCCAATTTCTTACCCCTATTGATTTCCGATCGAGACCAAAACAGGGGCATCATCATAATATGGTGGGAGGACTCATTTGGTGAGTTTTGAGTGAAATCCAATCGCTAGAACTATGCAATACACCAACTACTCCAATTCGGAACGAACTGCCTTCGAACTTGAATTGTCCAAATTCTTACCCCTATGGATTTCCGATCGAGCCCAAAACTTGGGTATCATCATAATATGGTGGGAGGAGTCATTTTGGGAATTTTGAGTGAAATCCCATCGCTAGAACAACGGAATGCACCAACCACTCCTACAAGGAACGAACAGCCTTTGAACTTGAATTGGCCAATGTCTTAACCCTATTGATTTTCGATCGATCCCAAAACTTGGGCACCACCATAATATGGTGGGTGGAGTCATTTGGTGAGTTTTGAGTGAAATCGAATCGCTAGAACTACGGAATACACCAGCCACTCCTATAAGGAACGAACTGCCGTTGGACCTGAATTGTCCAATTTCTCGCCCCAATTGTTTTCCGATCGAGCCCAAAACTTGGCCATCATCATAATGAGGTGGGAGGAGTCATTCGGAGAGTTTTGAGTGAAATCTAATCTCTAGAACTACGGAATACACCAGCCACTCCTATAAGGAACGAACTGTCTTCGAAACTGAATTGTCCAATTTCTTACCCTATTGATTTCTGATCGAGCCCAAAACTTGGGCATCATCATAATATGGTGGGAGGAGTCATTTGGTGAGTTTTGGGTGAAATCCAATCGCTAGAACTATGCAATACACCAACCACTCCAATTCGGAACGAACTGTCTTCGAACTTGAATTGTCCAATTTCTTACCCCATTGGACTTCTGATCGAGCCCAAAACTTGGGCATCATCATAATATGGTGGGAGGAGACATTTGGTGTGTTTTGAGTGAAATCCGATTGCTAGAACTGCGGAATACACCGACCAGTCCTATAAGGAACGAACTTCCTTTGAACCTGAATTGTCCAATTTCTTACCGCTATTGATTTCCTATCGAGCCCAAAACTTGGGCAACATCATATAAATAACGAAATCCTCGCACCATATAAATAACGGTGGGAGGAGTCATTTGGAGAGTTTTGAGTGAAATCCAATCGCTAGAACTATGGAATACCCCTACCACTCCTATAAATAACGAAATGCCTTTGAACCTGAATTGTCCAATTTCTTACACCTATTGATTTCCGATCGAGCCCAAAACTTGGCGATCATCATAATATGGTGGGAGGAGTCATTTGGTGAGTTTTGAGTGAAATCCAATCGCTAGAACTACGGAATACACCAAACACTCCTATAAGGAACTTACTGCTTTTGAATCTGAATAGTCCAGTATCTAACCATTATTGACTTCAGATCGAGCCCAAAAGCTGGGAACCATCATAATATGGTGCGAGGAATCATTTGGTGAGTTTTCAGTTAAATCCAATCGCTAGAACTAAGCAACACAACAACCACTCCAATTCGGAACGAACTTCCTTTGAACTTGAATTGTCCAATTTCTTACACCTATGGATTTCCGATCGAGCCCAAAACCTGGGCATGATCATAATATGGTAGGAGGAGTCATTTGGTGAGTTTTGAGTGAAATCCAAACGCTAAAACTACGGAATACACCAAACACTCCTACAAGGAACGAACTGCCTTTCAAACTGAATTGTCCAATTTCTAACCCCTATTGATTTCCGATCGATCCCAAAACTTTTGCATCATCATGTTTGTGCCTAATAAATCACGGCCAAGAATTAGCCGGGGGAACTTCTCTTCTCGGCCTCAAACTGAAACGTAGCGTTTTTGTTAGGGTGTTTGGCTTTCCAGAGAAACAAGAAAAATCACTAAGGCATGGTTATCTCGGCCAAGGTCACGGCCAAAGGCATTAAAGTCAGATCATCACGTGACAGCAGGGGCCCACGCTCCATTTAATGAAACTTGAGAGATTAGGTAATTGGCTATCAGAGCAATAAATGCGTCTCCACGGCCAGAAGCGCAGAACCCACGATCAGGGCGGCGGCCGAGATTCACCGGGATTCATGGGGTCACACCACCATACTTCACGATCCCAAATGTCGATTAGACTGCCCACTTGGCGTAATCAGGCTCCACTATGCAGGATTTCAGCCTCGATTACCCCTCCAGGAGCTCTGCCTATAAATACAAGACTCAGGACTACTTTCAAAGGGTTCAAACACCAAACAAAAGCCTCCCACGGAGCAACTTATATTTTCCTGTAATGCACTTTCAATATTTTTACTTGCTTTTCTAGGAGTAGTGTTAGTTTGTAAGGAAAATCCATTCATCAATATATCAAACGACCCTTGATTCTCAAGGCGCCGGAGCACCACCCCTGTTATTCGCTCACTCACCCCATATATCATACGACCGCCGCTCACTGAGTAGCGCGCCGGAGCACCGCCCTAAAACCCACCAAACACCACCACTCAACGGCCTTGTAGTTCAGGCCGTGAACCTTACAGCCGAGACTAGTTCCTCTCTCGGCTACAATCGTTTGATTAGAAGACGAGTTCAGACAGGCGCACCATCTAAACACTTTCACCCGCTTCAAACACCTCGACGCACGGTAAACCGTGCTGGCACGCCCGCGCACAAACGCACCCCGTCCAAAAGCAGGAAACCGCGTGTTAACGCACATCCCCTCGGCCCGGAACTTCAGGCCGTGAGATTTGCGCGGCAGACACTTTTGGCACGCCCGGTGGGATACTTGTCAAAACTTATGGTGGAAACCAGGGCACAGGCAAAACTCAAGAACAAAACAGTCGAAATGACTTCTGAGACTCCTGAGTCCACATCACCAATCACCGAGACCGTACATTCGGTCAGGATTTAGGCCAGCATCCCGGTAACGACGGATCGCTCGACCGAATCCATGCAGGAGCAAGCGGCAGTGGAGGAAATGATGTCCAGGCAGACCTACAGGATAGAGACATCCTTCATGGCCGCAATGGACAGGTTCTCTTCGGAGCTGCGAACGCTCTTTCAAGAAAGGATGCCGATAACCTCACCGGCGTCACCTCCCAGAGCAGGTCAAGGGAGCCGAGAGCGTGAAAGAATCGAGCCTTACGGCGAAGGCAGCAGCCTCGGCATCTCGGCTCACCCCAAAGCATCAGGTTACGGCCAGCATTCGTTGCCGCCGACAAACAGCTGGGGGCAGTCCCAGACCGCGTGGGTAAGTCCCGGGCCAACCTACTCAGCAGAGATAGTGCGTGGGCCGCTCCATGCTTTACCCGTATCATTAGGGCACAGCAGCCCTGCACATCCTACGATCCATCCACTCGGCCCAGTTCATACTGCGGCCGTCCACACCCATCCTGGTCCAAACAACGCAGCCGCTGCATTATCACAACAATACAGTCAGAGCAATACGACTGTTTCACCATCATTACAGGCGTCGTTGTTACCGCCAGGCACTCACCTCCACTACGGGTCTGCCGTCCCAGCATCAACGCACACGCCCCTGGTCCAAACCCACGGCGCTCATTTGGCGTCAACCAACTCGGTCATTCAGACCGAGCCCCTTGTTCAAACGGCCACGCAGGCTAGGCCACACAACGACCCGCAGCAGGTCCCACTACCGAATGCGGCCCAGCAGGAGGCACCGCATCAGGGGCTCCGACTCGAGGACGTCAGGCGGATGATCGAGGACGGCCTAGCCCAGAGGCGGCCGGACATGCCGAGATATACCCGGCCGTACCTGGAATTATCGGTTGCCTGAATTCATGTTATTCTCCGGGGATGGGCAGACCTCATCCATTGAACACATAGGCCGTTTCACGGCCCAGTGTGGAGAGGCCGATTCGGACGCCCAGAAGCTCCGTTTATTTGTCCATTCTTTGACCGGCGCAGCATTCTCTTGGTTCATAAACCTCCCACCAAACTCAATAAGGGATTGGTCCGATATGGAAAGAGTATTTCACGAACATTTCTATTAGACCAACCGAGAGATAACAGTCGCCGAGCTGGCAAGGATGAGTCAAGCGTCGGACGAATCACCTCGTGATTACCTACAACGATTCAAGACCTGTAGGAATTGGTGTCGCACGAACCTACCAGAGAGAGAGTTCGTCAAAATGGCCGAGGAGGGATTGGAGTTCGAATACCGGAAGAAATTCCAGGGGATCGAGTTCCGGGACATGCACGACCTGACCAACAAAGTGGACAGGTATGCGTCCTTGTTAAAAGAAGAGATGCAAAAGAAGACGGCTTCGAAAGGGACTTATTACAGAAATCCCATCGTCAGCTACGCCGACACAGACGGCTCCACGGGGGCCGAGGGTGACGAGCTCAGCCGAAGTTAGCATTGACAAACCCTTCGTCTGCAAAGGGCTTGTTAAAACTGACAACAGCCGTACGAAAATTCCTGAAGCTAAATTTGCAACGCGGGAAACGAAGGCCTACACTTTTGATCTATCGAGGGCCGAGGCTATCTTCGACCTGCTATTGGCCGAAAAAATGGTCAAATTATCTTTCGGCCACAAAATTCCGAAACCCGAGGAGCTTAAGGGAAAGACGTTTTGCAAATACCATAGTTCTTGGTCTCATAACACCAACAACTGTGTTGTCCTGCGAGATGTCATTCAGAAATTGATTGATGAGAAGAAGCTTCAGTTCCCAGAGAAGGCGGCAATGCAGGTTGACTCCAAGCCGTTCCCCCCACCTGTTGTCAACATGGTCGACGCCCAACTACCGGCCAGGTATAGCGGAACTCGTTGGATGGCAAAAGAGAGGGGGCCATCGGCCGAACCAGAGCCATTGTTGTGCGAGCATTGCAAACATGAGATCGGTCAGTCCAGGCCGCAGGAAAACAAGAGGAAGGCTGCCGAGCCGTCACAGCCAACCGTAAAGAAATTCGGCGGTCAGTACAGCCATCGGTCGGCCGGCAGGACGGTTTTCGAACGATTGGGGGCGCAAGCCTACGGTGCCTCGGCGGGTCCTAAGGATGAGGCCGGTCCTAGGCTGTTAGGAACTTTCAAACCACCGGTTATGCATGACGACCGTTGGTACCATTCACGGCCTGGGGGCAGGGCCGAACCACTAACAAAAACCCAGCTGAGAAGAATGCAGAGACAAGTTCAGCAGGCCAGTATGCAGACGACCGAGACCGAAGGCTCCAAACGACAAAGAAAAATCGCGGCTGCAGACGTGCCGTCATCCGAATCGATTGTTTCTCCCACGGCGAGAGCGGCCAACAACAAACCTTTGAGGACCTGGCGCGCTAGGGGGGACAAGGGTCCCCTCGGATCCTTGCCCATTTTGGTTCAGCCAAAGGCCGCGATCGTAAGAAAGACTAACGAAGGTGTCGTCAACATCTATCGTGAGAAAAACCCCCCTTTTTCGGCTGACGGTTTGTCCTTTCTGAAAGGATTTCATAAGGACCATTCGGCCATAAAAAATACGAAGGCAGAGGCACTCCTCATCACCCGCAGCTCTGATCCGGCCATTAAGGCCGTATACCAGGCAAATAGGGAAGCCAGAGCGAAGGGTCTGCCGAGCTACCAACCCGACCTCGGCGGATTGGAGGCCGATGCCCCTTTCAGCAAGGGCGATTTAGAATATCTCCGCCAGTATTTTTCGGTAACTCCGGCGGATACTGTTTTTGGCCTGACAACCGAGGAGAAAGCCCGGGTGAACCGCCTGGACGATTACTTGATATCCAGGGACACCTTGGCAAACGCTAGACGGGCCCTCAGAGAGGAGATCGAGGCCTCGGAACCCTCTAAAACTAAAACACCACAACCGATATCTCGAGGAGAGCGGGGCCCATAATCGAGGGCCTCGGTGATCCTTTCTTCGGGCATGAGGCCGAAGACGACCCCACTTTAGGGATCTCAGATGGAGAATATGAGGGAATCCTCAGGATGGCCGAGGAAGAGGTCTTCGCCGAAGACGGCCGCGAGGCCGAAGAGGGAGCTGGCAGGGGGAACCCACTGGAGCAAGGGGAGTTCAACATCAACATGGTCCTGGTGCTGCCATCCGAATTTTCAGCACCAGGGGGACAGATAAACGGCCTGGACGACGACGTGGCCGAGGAGCAGCTTGGTCAGAGGCCAAAGACAAAAGAAGAATTGTTGGCCGTGGCTTTTAACGAGGTCATACCTAGAGACGAGCCGAACAAATATCGACACCTCAAACCGTTATATATTTCGGCTCATATTGAGGGGGTGCCCGTATCCAAATTTTTCGTCGACTGTGGGGCGACGGTCAACATCCTTCCGTATTCCTTAATGAAGAAGCTGGACAAGTCAAAAGAGGACCTCATCCCCATCGATGTCGTCATGAGTAGCTTCGTCGGCGACAAATCCAAAACCATTGGCGTGTTGCCGTTAAAGATTACCGTAGCCGACCAGACAAGGGTCGCGGCTTTCTACGTGGTCGAGTCCAGCGTTGACTACAACATATTGCTCGGCCGCGATTGGATCCACCAGTCCGGGTGTATACCGTCTTCTCTCTTCCAACTATTATTCTTTTGGGATGGCCAGAAGGTGTCTATACACCCGGCCGATGAAAAACCTTTCGAGGCCAACGCCGTACAAGCTCGGATTTACGACGACGATGTTGGGTGGGTTGTTCTTACCGGCCACGATGCAGAAGGCCGACCAACCAGAACAACGGCCCAGAAGGTATTGGAATTAGGCGCCGAGAATATCCGCCAGGATTCGGCGTGCGAAGTATTGATCGACCTCACCAGCCTGTAGATGACAGACAAAGCCACTAAAGAAGAAGGAGCGGCGGCCGTGAATGATTTGGTGGAAAGATTGCTGGAACACTGGGCGGAGGAGTCTTTGCGGCCGAATTCGCCAATCAACTTGATCGAATTTCTCCACGAATCAGACGAGGCGGACGTTCTAATGTTGGACGACCTGGAAACAGCACCCGCCGAGATGGAGGACGACTACCCCGAAGTCCAGGACCCTTTGTTAGAAATAAATGTAGGGTCAGAGGCCGAACCACGGCCTCTTTTTGTAAGCCATCTTTTGGATCCTGAGTTAGCGGCCGAAATTATCGGCCTGCTCCATGAATATAAGGATTGTTTTGCTTGGGATTATCATGAGATGCCAGGTTTACCAAGGAGTTTGGTCGAGCATGAATTAAAAATCAAGGAGGGGTTCAAGCCGTTCCAGCAGCCATCAAGACGTTTCTCGACCGAGGTTCAGCTCAAGGTTAAGGAAGAAATTGAACGGCTCCTTAAAGCCGGCTTTATCCGAACAGCCCGATACGTCGAGTGGTTGGCCAACATTGTGCCAGTGCTAAAAAGGACTGGGGCTCTGAGGGTTTGCACTGATTACAGAAACCTCAATCTCGCAACCCCCAAGGATGAATACCCCATGCCTATGTCAGATCTCCTGGTAGATGGGGCCGCAAAACACGAGATTTTGTCTTTTATGGACGGCCATGCAGGTTACAATCAAATTTTCGTGGCTGAGGAAGATGTCCACAAAACGGCATTCAGGTGTCCCGGGGCTATCGGAACCTATGAATGGGTAGTCATGCCGTTCGGCCTAAAGAATGCCGGCGCGACGTACCAGCGAGCTATGAACCTGATTTTCCACGACCTTATAGGCCGAACCGTTGAAGTCTACATCGACGACGTGGTTGTAAAATCCCCATCTAAGGCCAACCACGTGGGGCATCTCCGGCAGGCTTTTGGCCGGATGCGGGCGCATGGTCTAAAGATGAACCCAAAGAAATGTGCCTTCGGCGTCACCGCCGGGAATTTCCTCGGTTTCTTGGTTCACCAACGAGGAATCGAGGTAGACAAGAATAAGGCTACGGCCATTATGGCAGCCCCTCCACCGAGGACCAAGAAAGAGCTCCAGTCTTTCCTCGGCAAGGTTAATTTCTTAAGACGATTCATATCAAATCTGGCGGGAAAGATCCGGCCGTTGTCCCCTCTGCTTAAACTAAAAGACACCGAACGGTTCATATGGGGGACAGAGCATCAGGCGGCCCTTGACGACATCAAGAAATATTTATCCCAGCCGCCGGTCCTTATGCCGCCAAAAAGAGGGAAACCATTGAGGCTTTACATTTCGGCATCAAAAGGCTCTATCGGCTGTTTGCTGGCTCAAAACAACGAGTCTGGGCGAGAACAGGCGGTGCACTATTTGAGCCGCACTCTCAACACGGCCGAACTAAACTACTCACCAATCGAGAAGTTATGCCTAGCACTCTATTTCGCGGCCACCAAGTTGCGGCACTACATGCTTCCGTCGGTCGTCCAGATTATCTCCAAGACCGACCTTATCAAGTACATGCTCACTCGGCCGATTATACGCGGCCGAATTGGGAAGTGGACGATGGCGTTGTCCGAGTTTACCTTTCAATATGTGGCTCAGAAGTCGGTCAAAGGTCAGGCTTTGGCCGATTTTTTGGCTCATCACCCGTCCCAGAAACAGGAGGAAGAGTTGGAGGTCGAGATCGGCATGGCCCAGATGGAAAAGAATTACTGGACTATGTACTTCGACGGGTCCAGTACCGAGGCCAGGTCAGAGGCCGGGGTCGTAATTGAATCTCCCCAGGGGCAAAGATGACAATTCGCATTCCAACTCGACTTCAAATGCACCAACAATCAGGCCGAATACGAAGCGCTCATCATCGGTCTCGAGATTTTAAAGGAGATGAAGGCGACCCGTGTTTTGGTTTATGGTGATTCTCAGCTGGTGATTAACCAACTAACCGGGGAATACCAGTGCACGAGTGAAAATCTAGCCATGTATTATGTAACGGCCCTCAACACGGCCGATGGGTTCTCCCGAATTTCTTTTGTTCACGTACCGCGCCCCGAGAACCATGAGGCCAACGAGATGGCCCAGGTAGCGTCAGGCGTAAACATCCCAAGCACCGACCACGACCGCGTGATAAGAATCGAGAAGCGTACCTTGCCAGCTTTGGCCGAACGAGGGATGGCAACGCAAGTATCATCAGCCGATGTTACCGACGAGGTCGACACGGCCGAAGCCGATTGGCGCTACCTCATAGTGAAATATTTGCGCAACCCTTCCGGCAGCCATGGAAGGACTACACGCTTCCAAGCTCGGTGTTATCTGATTTATCAGAATGAGCTGTATCGAAAGGGGTCAGACGGTTTATTGCTCCTATGTCCCAACGCCGAAGACATCAAGGTCATCATGACCGAGTCTCACGAAGGGATTTGCGGCGCTCACCAGTCAGGCGTCAAGATGAGATGGTTGATCCGAAGGCACGGCTATTATTGGCCGACCATCTTGAAAGATTGCATAGAATACACGAAGGGATGTGTCAAGTGTCAAATCTACGGCCCTATACAAAGGGTACCGGCTGACGCCTTCCACCCAGTTACCAAACCTTGGCCGTTCAGGGGGTGGGCCGTGGATATCATCGGTAAAATCCATCCGGCCGCATCCAACCAACATGCATGGATTTTGGTGGCGACCGATTATTTTACTAAGTGGGTCGAGGCCGAGTCTTATCGGTCAATATCCAGCGCGCAAGTGATCAGATTTTTCGAGAGCCACATTGTCCATCGGTTCGGTATTCCAGAAACAATCACGGCCGACAACGGCCCGGTGTTCGCATCAGCCGAAACACGGGAATATACCGAAAGTATGGGAATCAAATTGATCCACTCAACGCCTTATTATCCCCAATCTAAAGGACAGGCCGAGGCAAGCAACAAGGTAATCAAGGGCATCCTTGAGAAAATGATCGAGGAGAAACCTAGGGCGTGGCACGATTTACTTCCCGAAGCCCTTTGGGCTTACCGAGTTTCAAAACGATCGGCCACAGGCACATCTCCCTACGCCTTAACCTACGGTCACGACGCCATTGTTCCTATGGAATTAAGGGTTCGGTCTCTTCGGGTGACCGAGCAGCTCAGACAAGAGGGGAAGGATTACACGTAGGCCATGGTTCAAGAATTGGAGGACTTGGAGCAATCCAGACTCGATGCTTATAACTTAATGCAGGCACAGAAGCAGATCGCGGCGAGAGCTTATAACAAGAAGGTTAAGCAAAAGACTTTCGCCGAGGGCGACTTAGTATGGCGAGCCGTGCTTCCTATTGGGACGAAGGACCCTCGGTTCGGCAAATTCTCGCCTAATTGGGAAGGGCCGTTCATTATTGAACGAATCCTTGGCCGAGGTGCATTTCAGTTAAAAGACAGGGATGGAGAATGGCACAACTTACCCATCAACGGCCAATATTTAAAAAGATACATCCCGTCATTATGGGAGACGGCCGCGAAAAAGTTATGAAAAGGAAATATGCAACACAACAAAGACGGGTCAAAAATTCATGTTTCATTTTATTCGTTGTTTAAAAAGGGGACACGTTTACAAGGAAACGGCCAGGTCATGGCCGAGTACACACACATAAGGAAAATCACATCCTAGATCTACGCGCGACAGCTTCACGGTCTTCTTGCAGGGCAGTCGAACCTATTTTTTCTCCCGAAGCCGTATCCCCGCCTTTCCTGCCGACGATTAGTCTCGACCAGAAACCTCGGCCAGCCTAAAAAAGCCGGCCGAGGGAAGAAAGAGGGTGCACGCCGCATGAAGGAGGCTAAGAGGAAGGGCCGTCACTTCAACCACGGCAAGGGCCGCCATCCAGGGCACGAGGAGCGGCCACCACCCCGAACATGGTAAGCAGTCGCCATTCTGGCAGTGGCGGCGGCCATCTTTCAGGCCGTGACAGCAATTGTCACTCTGGACATGGTAAGCAGTCGTTATCCTGGCCGTAGTAGGAGCCATCACCCCAACCTTGGTAAGGGCCGTCACTTCGGCCACAGGCGTTACCGAGGTACTCAGCCAATTGGACCCGGCCATAGTGGAATCATCGTACCAGGCCCTCCCATCCTTATCAAATTGACAAGTCATCTGAAACAGGCCGAACTGTTGAGACAGGGGACTCAGTAGATATGGCTCCCTGGTTCTGGAAGGATTACGATGAGGGCCATTAAAGCAGGTTGAAATGTGGAAGGACGAAGCCCAAAAATCAAAGGAAGGCGCCAGAATATCCAAAGGAAGAGAAAAGATTACTGAGTGTTGGAAGGGTCTCAAACCTATGGAGGCTGAGGAAGTTGGGAAAGGCCAGTGTGAACTTTCGAAAAGCATTGAACTCAGAAAGATCTGGGGGTGTGAAGGAAATGCGAAGGAGTGGGTTTTTATACTCACACTGGAATTCAAGGTGGCATGATTCTTGTGAAACGAAACGGCCGGACAGCACATCTGGAGCACGCGAAATTATGACGGAAACCTGGCGGCCGGCGTTTGGAATTACAGAGCAGAATAATGGCTTGTGCGAATTAAGGGCATGGTGACACGTCGATAGTTCAGAGGACCGTCGTTTTACTTGACAAGACAGGGTGACGCCTCGCGTGAACTTAAGCAATGATGATTTACGCGACGTACTTAAGGCAATAAATGCGCCAACTGGACTGCGCATTTAATGCCCCAGTTGTCAGTCACCAAAGGAAGGCTAAAGGTCCATCCCTTGGAATCCTTTCGGCCCCTACTCATGCCGAGGCCGAAGAATCCAGGGATGTGGGGGCAATGTTTGTGCCTAATAAATCACGGCCATGAATTGGCCGGGGGAACTTCTCTTCTCGGCCTCAAACTGAAACGTAGCATTTTTGTCAGGGTGTTTGGCTTTCCAGAGAAACAAGAAAAATCACTAAGGCATGGTTATCTCGGCCAAGGTCACGGCCAAAGGCATTAAAGTCAGATCATCACGTGACAGCAGGGGCCCACGCTCCATTTAATGAAGCAAGGTCTCTGTTTATTACAGCAAACCCACTGACCAAAAATAAACATTTAATGCGCGAGGGAAGGTGGGAAGTGATTGGAGTCAGGATTTGGTGATAGGGATCAGAGCGATTAGACGCCAACATTCTCACAAAGCTCTTTGCAGCTTGAGAGATTAGGTAATTGGCTACCAGAGCAATAAATGCGTCTCCACGGCCAGAAGCGCAGAACCCACGATCAGGGCGGCGGCCGAGATTCACCGGGATTCATGGGGTCACACCACCATACTTCACGATCCCAAATGTCGATTAGACTGCCCACTTGGCGTAATCAGGCTCCACTATGCAGGATTTCAGCCTCGATTACCCCTCCAGGAGCTCTGCCTATAAATACAAGACTCAGGACTACTTTCAAAGGGTTCAAACACCAAACAAAAGCCTCCCAAGGAGCAACTTATATTTTCCTGTAATGCACTTTCAATATTTTTACTTGCTTTTCTAGGAGTAGTGTTAGTTTGTAAGGAAAATCCATTCATCAATATATCAAACGACCCTTGATTCTCAAGGCGCCGGAGCACCACCCCTGTTATTCGCTCACTCACCCCATATATCATACGACCGTCGCTCACTGAGTAGCGCACAGGAGCACCGCCCTAAAACCCACCAAACACCACCACTCAACGGCCTTGTAGTTCAGGCCGTGAACCTTACAGCCGAGACTAGTTCCTCTCTCGGCTACAATCGTTTCACTAGAAGACGAGTTCAGACAGGAGCACCATCTAAACACTTTCACCCACTTCAAACACCTCGACACACGGTAGACCGTGCTGGCACGCCCGCGCACAAATGCACCCAGTCCAAAAGCAGGAAACCGCGTGTTAACGCACATCCCCTCGGCCCGAAACTCCAGGCCGTGATATTTTGCGCGGCAGACACATCATAATATGGTGGGAGGAGTCATTTGGATAGTTTTGAGTGAAATCCAATCCCTACAACTACGGAATACACCAACCACTCCTATAAGGAAAGAACTGCCTTCGAACCTGAATTGTCAGATTTCTTACCCCTATTGATTTCAGATCGAGCCCAAAACTTGAGCATCATCATAATATGGTGGGAGGAGTCATTTTGTGAGTTTTCAGTTAAATCCAATCGCTAGAACTACGCAATACACCAACCACTCCAATTCGGAACGAACTGCCTTCGAACTTGAATTGTCCAATTTCTTACCCCAATGGATTTCTGATTGAGCCCAAAACTTGGGCATCATCATAATACGGTGGGAAGAGTCATTTGGTGAGTTTTGAGTGAAATCCAATCGCTAGAACTACAGAATACAGCAACCACTCCTATAAGCAACGAACTGCCTTCGAACCTGAATTGTCCAATTTCTTACCCCTATTGATTTCCGATCGAGCCCAAAACTTGAGCATCATCATAATACGGTGGGAGGAGTCATTTGGAGAGTTTTGAGTGAAATCCAATTGCTAGAACTATGCAATACACCAACCACTCCAATTCGGAATCAAAATGCCTTTGAACTTGAATTGTCCAATTTCTTACACCTATGGATTTCCGATCGAGCCCAAAACTTGGGCATCATCATAATATGGTGGGAGGAGTCATTTGGTGAGTTTTGAGTCAGATCCAATCGCTAGAACTACGGAATACCCCAACCACTCCTATAAATAACGAAATGCCTTTGAACCTGAATTGTCCAATTTCTTACACCTATTGATTTCCGATCGAGCCCAAAACTTGGGAATCATCGTAATATGCTGGGAGGAGTTATTTGGTGACTTTTGAGAGAAATCCAATCGCTAGAACTACGGAATACACCAAACACTACAATAAGGAACGAACTGCCTTCGAACCTGAATTGTCCAATTTCTAACCCCTATTGATTTCAAATCGAGCCCAAAAGTTGGGAACCATCATAATATGGTGGGCGGAATGATTTGGTGAGTTTTCAGTTAAATCCAATCGCTAGAACTAAGCAACACAACAACCACTCCAATTCGGAACGAACTTCCTTTGAACTTGAATTGTAAAATTTCTTATACCTATGGACTTTCTATCGACCCCAAAACTTGGGCATCATCAAAATATGCTGGGAGGAGTGATTTGGTGAGTTTTGAGTGAAATCCAATCGCTAGAACTACGGAATACACCAAACACTCCAATAAGGAACGAACTGCCTTCGAACCTGAATTGTCCAGTTTCTAACCCGTATTGATTTTAGATCGGGCCCAAAAGTTGGGAAACATCATAATATGGTGGGAGGAATCATTTGGTGAGTTTTTTGTTAAATCCAAACGCTAGAACTTAGCAACACAACAACCACTCCAACTCGACACGAACTTCCTTTGAACTTGAATTGTCCAATTTCTTACACCTATGGATTTCCGATCGAACCCAAAGTTTGGGCATCATCAGAATTTGGCGGGAGGAGTCATTGGGTGAGTTTTGAGTGAAATCCAATCGCTAGAACTACGGAATACACCAAACACTCCTAGAAGGAACGAACTGCCTTCGAAACTGAATTGTCCAATTTCTAACCCCTATTGATTTCCGATCGAGCCCAAACCTTCGGCATCATCATAATATGGTGGGAGGAGTCATTCGGTTAGTTTTGAGTGGAATCCAATTCCTAGAACTACGGAATACACCAACCACTCCTATAAGGAACGAATTGCCTTTGAACCTGAATTGTCCAATTTCTTACCCCTATTGATTTCCGATCGAGCCCAAAACTTGAGCATCATTATAATATGGTGGGAGGAGTCATTTGGAGAGTTTTGAGTGAAATCCAATCACTAGAACTATGCAATATACCAAGCACTCCAGTTAGGAACGAAATGCCTTTGAACTTGAATAGTCCAATTTCTTACACGTATGGATTTTCGATCGAGCCCAAAACTTGGGCATCATCATAATATGGTGGGAGGAGTCATTCGGTTAGTTTTGAGTGGAATCCAATTCCTAGAACTACGGAATACACCAACCACTCCTATAAGGAACGAATTGCCTTTGAACCTGAATTGTCCAATTTCTTACCCCTATTGATTTCCGATCGAGCCCAAAACTTGGCCATCATCATAATATGGTGGGAGGAGTCATCTGGTGAGTTTTGAGTGAAATCCAACCGCTAGAACTATGCAATACACCAACCACTCCAATTCGAAACGAACTTCCTTTGAACTTGAATTGTCCAATTTCTTACACCTATGGATTTCCGATCAATCCCAAAACTTAGGCATCATCATAATATGGTGGGAGGAGTCATTTGGTGAGTTTTGAGTGAAATCCAATCGCTAGAACTATGCAATACACCAAGCACTCCAATTCGGAATGAAATGCCTTTGAACTTGAATTGTCCAATTTCTAACCCCTATGGATTTCCGATCGAGCCCAAAACTTGGGCGTCATCATAATATATTGGGAGGAGTCATTTGGTGAGTTTTGAGTGAAATCCAGTTGCTAGAACTACGGAATACACCAACCACTACTATAAGGAACGAACTGCCTTTGAACCTGAATTGTCCAATTTCTTACCCCTATTGAATTCCGATCGAGCCCAAAACTTGGGCATCATCCTAATATGGTTGGAGGAGTGATTTGGTGAGTTTTGAGTGAAATCCAATCTTTAGAACTATGCAATACACCAACCACTCCAATTCGTAACAAACTGCCTTTAAACTTGAATTGTCCAATTTTTTACACCTATGGATTTCCGATCGAGTCCAAAACTTGGCCAACATCATAAAATGGTGGGAGGAGTAATTTGGTGAGTTTTGATTGAAATGCAATCGCTAGAACTATGCAGTACACCAACCACTCCTATAAGGAACGAGTTTCCTTTAAACCTGAATTGTCCAATTTCTAACCCCTATTGATTTCCGATCGGGCCCAAAACTTGGTCACCAACATAATATGGTGGGAGGAGTCATTTGGTGACTTTTGAGTGAAATCCAATCGCTTGAACTAAGCAATACACCAACCACTCCAATTTGAAACAAACTTCCTTTGAACTTGAATTGTCCAATTTCTTACACCTACGGATTTCCGATCGAGCCCAAAACTTGGGCGTCATCCTAATTGTTGAGCCTATTCCTAACAACTGGAATGAGTTATTAAAAATAGCAACTTCAATTCTCGCAAGTGCACGAACCGTTTGTAGTATAGCTTATGTAAATACAAGGTTGATCCCACGGAGAATGGTAACGTGGTTACAAGTTAAACTACTTAGAATGAAGGAAACACAGAAAATAAAGAAACAAACTAACTAACAAATAGAAAATAAAGAAACTAACTAACTAACAAAC
Source organism: Prunus kanzakura (assembly GCA_020521455.1). Taxonomy (NCBI): domain Eukaryota; kingdom Viridiplantae; phylum Streptophyta; class Magnoliopsida; order Rosales; family Rosaceae; genus Prunus; species Prunus kanzakura. The sequence goes on along the minus strand of BPUM01001351.1, from coordinate 6,101 downwards.
CACACACGCACTCGAAATGGGGGGTTCTGTTGTTGAAATGGAAACAAGAGAATGAAATGGAAGTGCTGGAAAGTAACAATGGCAGCAATCAACAAGTTGTGAAACAATGATTGAGAAGTGTTAGAGCCTTGGAATCTACCACTAGTGTTCCTATCCAAGTTATGAATGCATAAAAATTGACTCAAGCTCATCAACAATAGATTATCGCATACAAGCCTATGGTATCTAGGTGCAGGATGCATGATTCTCCTAAGGCATGTGATTGTACATGGTATCTACACAATACGTGATCTCTAATATGCAACCTAAGCATGGTATCTACTTAGAATAAAGCATACAAGAGTCATTAAGTTCCTTGAGAATATGATAATCACACAAGTTCTAGAACATGGTATCTGTCCTAGTCAACCTATGGTCATTAACCCCTTGAATGATTCTTAGGCCATTCATGTGTTGCTTGTGAAAGGAGAGTATAATTGGTGAATCTAAACCCCTTCCCAACTTGTGCTAGATGCATAAAATCCTAGTTAGCTACTCTAAGAAAGCATACATCAAGCACATAATAAACTGGAGATTAACAACTTGATAATGAAAGCAAGGAAATCAATTAACTATGAAATCATCCATAACATTGAATATTCATGACTAGGGCTTCATCCTAAGCCCTAACTAAATGGATTAGTTAGACATAACTAGGATTACAGATAATAAGAAATACATAGATAGAATAAAGAGAATAGAAGAACTAGTTGGTGGCAGCAAGGTAGTTCCCAGGACAGCTCCAAGCTCTCCCTCCTTTGCAGCTAGCTCTCTTCTCTCTTTGTGGTGAATCTGAATGTGTGTATGAGAGTAATGGATGAAGTGGATGTATGTGTCTAACTCCTTTTTCTCTCTCCTTTGTGAATGAGCTGCAACTCTCTATTTATAGACAGCCAATTCGTCCTCCCCTAAGCTGGTGTAGACAGCCCACCAGAAATCCTGGAAACTGTTCCTTGATTTGTGCAAACATGTTTCCCCATAATTAAGCATGCCTTGTTTTGCTCCTTGAGACTTCCAATGCTGAAATGCCTCCCTAATTTGCTCAACATGTTTGGCTAAAGTCAGATACAGCTCAGTTGAGGCACAAGGCTCAAAGGAGGTGTGGAACACAAGGCTTATTAGCTGACAGCTGCATATTAAAATCCTCCTAAGCATGGTTCAGTGTTTGACGAGCTAAGGACTCCCGATATGGTCAATTGGCCTGAATTTTGAATATGTTATACTAGACACCAATCTGAAAAACTTCTATGCAGGACATCTCCTCATTTGAGTTGTGTAAGTTGCTGAAATGAGGCTTGCAAGATGACCTACGAAGCTGGACTGACAAGGAGAGTGTGGCCCAAATTGGGTATGTCTTAAGTTTATAGTCCTCTTGTGCCAATCAGCCCATAATATGCATGGATTGTGTCAAACGTGATCTCTTGCTGTCTTAACCTACAAAACACACAAACATAGGTAAGTGACTCGAAATAAAGAGAAACAAAACAAAATTACTAAGTACAGAAGGCATGCAAATGTGTGAAATTAAGAACATATCACTAATATGGTGGGAGGAGTCATTTGGTGAGTTTTGAGTGAAATCCAATCGCTTGAACTACGGAATTCCCCAACCACTCCTATAAGGAACGAACTGCCTTTGAACCTGAATTGTCCAATTTCTAAGCCCAATTGATTTCCGATCGAGCCTAAAACTTGGGCATCACCACAGTATGGTAGGGGGAGTCGTTTGGTGAGTTTTGAGTGAAATCCAATCGCTTGAACTAAGCAATACAACAACCACTCCAATTCGGAACGAACTTCCTTTGAACTTGAATTGTTCAATTTCTTACACCTATGGATTTCCGGTCGAGCCGAAAACTTGGGCATCATCATAATATGGTGGGAGGAGTCATTTGGTGACTTTTGGGTGAAATCCAATTGCTAGAACTACGGAATACACCAACCATTCCTACAAGGAACGAACTGCCTTCGAACTTGAATTGTCCAATTTCTTACCCCTATGGATTTCCGATCGAGCCAAAAACATGGGCATCATCATAATATGGTGGGAGGAGTCATTTGGTGAGTTTTGAGTGAAATCCAATCGCTAGAACTACGGAATACACCAGCCACTCCTATAAGGAACGAACTGCATTTGAACTTGAATTGTTCAATTTATTACAACAATTTATTTCTGATTGAGCCCAAAGCATGGGCGTCATCATAATATGGTGGGAGGAGTCATTTGGTGAGTTTTGAGTGAAATCCAATCGCTAGAACTGTGCAATACACCAACCACTCTAATTCGGAACGAACTGCCTTCGAACTTGAAATGTACAATTTCTTACCCCTATGGATCTCCGATCGAGCCCAAAACTTGGGCATCATCAAAATATGGTAGGAGGAGTCATTTGGTGAGTTTTGAGTGAAATCCAATCGCTAGAACTGTGCAATACACCAACCACTCCAATTCGGAACGAACTGTCTTCGAACTTGAATTGTCCAATTTCTTACCCCTATGAATTTCCGATCGAGTCCAAAACTTGGGCATCATCATAATATGGTGGGAGGAGTCATTTGGTGAGTTTTGAGTGAAATCCAATCGCTAGAACTACGGAATACACCAGCCACTCCTATAAGGAACGAACTGCCTTTGAACTTGAATTGTCCAATTTCTTACTCCTATTGATTTCCGATCGAGCCAAAAAATTGGGCATCATCATAATATGGTGGGAGGAGTCATTTGGTGAGTTTTGAGTGAAATCCAATCGCTAGAAGTACGGAATACACCAGCCACTCCTATAAGGAACGAACTTCCTTTGAACCTAAATTGTCCAACTTCTTACCACAATTCATTTCCGATCGAGCCCAAAACTTGGGAATCATCATAATATGGTGGGAGAAGTCATTTGGTGAGTTTTGAGTGAAATCCAATCGCTAGAACTACGGAATACACCAACCACTCCTATAAGGAACGAACTGTCTTCGAACTTGAATTGTCCAATTTCTTTCCCCTATTCATTTCCGATCGAGCCAAAAACTTGGGCATCATGATAATATGGTGGGAGGAGTCATTTGGGGAGTTTTGAGTGAAATCCAATCGCTAGAACTACGGAATACACCAACCACTCCTATAATGAACGAACTGCCTTTGAACCTGAATTGTCCAATTTCTTACCCCTATTGATTTCCAATCGAGCCCAAAACTTGGGCATCATCATAATATAGTGGGAGGAGTCATTTGGTGAGTTTTGAGTGAAATCCAATCGCTAGAACTACGGAATACACCAACCACTCCTATAAGGAACGAACTGTCTTCGAACTTGAATTGTCCAATTTCTTGCCCCTATGAATTTCCGATCGAGCCAAAAACTTGGGCATCATCATAATATGGTGGGAGGAGGCATTTGGTGAGTTTTGAGTGAACTGCAATCACTAGAACTACGGAATTCACCAACCACTCCTATAGGGAACGAACTGCCTTCGAACTTGAATTGTCCAATTTCTTACCCCTATTGATTTCCGATCGAGCCAAAAACTTGGGCATCATTATAAAATGGTGGGAGGAGTAATTTGGAGAGTTTTGAGTGAAATCCAATAGCTAGAACTACGGAATACACCAGCCACTCTAATTCGGAACGAACTGCCTTTGAACCTGAATTGTCCAATTTCTTACCCCTATTGATTTCAGATCGAGCCCAGAACTTGGGAATCATCACAATATGGTGGGAGGAGTCATTTGGAGAGTTTTGAGTGAAATCCAAATGCTAGAACTATGAAATACACCAACCACTCCTATAAGGAACGAACTGTCCTTCAACCTGGATTGTCCAATTTCTTACCCCTATGGATTTCCGATCGAGCCCAAAACTTGGGCATCATCATAATATAGTGGGAGGAGTCATTTGGTGAGTTTTGAGTGAAATCCAATCGCTAGAACTACGGAATACACCAGCCACTCCTATACGGAACGAACTGCCTTTGAACCTGAATTGTCCAAATTCTTACCCTTATTGATTTCCGATCGAGCCTAAAACTTGGGCATCATCATAATATGGTGGGAGGAGTCTTTTGGTGAGTTTTGAGTGAAATCCAATCGCTAGAACTACGGAATCCACCAACCACACCTGTAACGGACGACCAGCCATTGAACCTGAATTGTCCAATTTCTTACCCCTATTGATTTCCCATTGTGCCCAAAACTTGGGCATCATCATAATGTGGTGGGAGGAGCAATTTGGTGAGTTTTGTGTGAAATCCAAACTCTAGAACTACGGAATACACCAACCAAACCTATAACGAAGGAACGAACTGCCTTTGAACTTGAATTGTCCAATTTCGTACCCCTATTGATTTCCGATCGTGCCCAAAACTTGGGATTATCATAATATGGTGGGAGGAGTCATTTGGTCAGTTTTGTGTGAAATCCAATCGCTAGAACTACGGAATACACAAACACTCGTATAAGGAACGAACTGCCTTTGAACCTGAATTGTCCAATTTATTACCCCTATTGATTTCCCTTCGAGCCCAAAACTTGGCCATCATCATAATATGGTGGGAGGAGTCTTTTGGTGAATTTTGAGGGAAATCCAATCGCTAGAACTACGGAATCCACTAACCACTCCAATAACAAACGAACTGCCTTTGAACCTGTATTGTCCAATTTCATACCCCTATTGATTTCCGATTGATGCCCAAAACTTAGGCATCAACATACTATGGTGGGAGGAGTCATTTGGTGCGTTTTGAATGAAATCCAATTGCTAGAACTACGGAAAACACAAACCACACCTATTTGGAATGAACAGCCTTTGAACCTGAATTGTCAAATTTCTTACCCCTATTGATTTCCGATCGAGCCCTAAACTTGGGCATCATCGTAATAGGGTGGGAGGAGTCATTTGGAGAGTTTTGAGGGAAATCCAATCGCTAGAACTACGGATTATACCAACCAATCCTACAAGGAGCGAACTGCCTTTGAACCTGAATTGCCCAATTTCTTACCCCTATTGATTTCCGATCAAGCCCAAAACTTGGGCATCATCATAATATGGTGGGAGGAGTCATTTGGTGAGTTTTGAGTGATATCCAATCGCTAGAACTACGGAATACACAAACACTCCTATAAGGAAAGAACTGCCTTTGACCCTGAATTGTCCAATTTCTTACCCCTATTGATTTCCGATCTAGCCCAAAACTTGGGCATCATCATAATATGGTGGGAGGAGTCATTTGGTGCATTTTGAGTGAAATCCAATCGCTAGAACTACAGAATACACCAGCCACTCCTATAAGGAACGAACTGCCTTTGAACCTGAATTGTCCAATTTCTTACCCCTATTGATTTCCGATCGATCCCAAAACAGGGGCATCATCATAATATGCTGGGGGACTCATTTGGTGAGTTTTGAGTGAAATCCAATCGCTAGAACTATGCAATACACCAACCACTCCAATTCGAAACGAACTGTCTTCGAACTTGATTTGTCCAATTTCTTACCCCTAGGGATTTCTGATCGAGCCCAAAACTTGGGAATCATCATAATATGGTGGGAGGAGTCATTTGGTGAGTTTTGAGTGAAATCCAATCGGTAGAACTACGGAATACACCAACCACTCCTATAAGGAACGAACTGCTGTTGAATCTGAATTGTCTAATTTCTCGCCCCAATTGTTTTCCGATCGAGCCCAAAACCTGGGCAACATCGTAATATGGTGGGAGGAGTCATTTTATGAGTTTTGAGTGAAATCCAATTGCTAGAACTACGGAATACACCAGCCACTCCTTTAAGGATCGAATTGCCTTTGAACCTGAATTGTCCAATTTCTTACGCCTATTGATTTCCGATCGAACCCTAAACTTGGACATCAGCATAATATCGTGGGAGGAGTCATTTGGAGTGTTTTGAGTGAAATCCAAACGCTACAACTACGGAATACACCAACCACACCCACAAGGAACGAATTGCCTTGGAACCTGAATTGTCCAATTTCTTACACCTATTGATTTCCGATCGAGCCCAAAACGTGGGCATCATCATAAGATGGTGGGAGGAGTCATTTCGTGAGTTTTGAGTGAA